>MCJB01049920.1:36354-132140 GCA_002018475.1 Nicotiana obtusifolia
GGGGTCACCTGAACAATTCCAGTTTGGTCCCTGAGGTTGACGAAAGTCAAACCACCATGAATACGATGAAGGGCGACCCACCCGCAAAGCCGAACCCGTTTACCCACATCGTTTTCGGATAATTCACCACAGTATTGAGTCCTACTAACCCAATGAAGGGTATCAGGAGTTGTAGGAGATAGAGAATTTTTGGTGCTAGGGATAAGTGTTTCAACGGAAGTTAAAGGACCAGTGGCAGAGGCGGAAGAAAGTGTGCGGCTACTGATAAGTGAAGTTGGGGTAATAATAATGGGGTGGTTGTGGAAATTATTAAGGAAGAAGAAAGGTAGAGAAGTGAGAGGGGAAGGTTTTGAGCGAAGACCTATGGTGGGTAAGGAACGGAAGAAGAGGGACATGGTGAGGAACAGGGAAGGATTTTTTTGCTTTAGAGGTTTTACAGTTTTGTGGACAAGATTTGAGGTTTTGGAGCAGATTGAATTTGGACCGTTGTGTTCGGTCTCTCGCGAGGGATTTATAAGTCATTAGGGATTTATAAGTCTCATTAATGTACTGCGTTTAAACAATGTACGTGTAAGTTTTCACACAAAATTGCAGATTAGTGGAATTTTCCGATCAATAATTTTACTACCACAAAATAATACATAAATCAAATATCATCATATAATTGGAATCGACGGAGTATTGAAATATTTTGTTCAATAATGTAATGCATATGGTATGCATTTTGTTTTAAAAAATGCTTTTAAATGTTCAAAATAATCTGAAAAAATTATGACAATTTTAGTTAAGCAACCTAAATAATTGGTCGTCTAGAAAGCAAATTATGTAGAAGACATTATTTTATTTTTTCTTGTTAGGGTATTGAGGAAGGAAAATTCTCCAAGACTCATGTTGTAAGGGATACAACAAATGTAAGATTGTACGCAACTATTTTTTTTTTTTTTTTAGAAACTATCAAATTTGTCCTTTTAGAGCAACAATGTTATCAATATTAGTCAATTCATAAAATATTATCAATAATAACTAAATACTACCAATATTAGCCAATTAATTTTTAGCATTTCGGTGACCATAAGTCTTCCCTTTTTGTATATTAATCATGTTAATCCTATAATCTGTAATCATTTCTTTTCATTAATTTTTTATTTTATTTTTTGTTTTATTTTATGTTGCATTTAAGTTCTTATTCGTCTTGTTTCATTAGTCCATCTTAAAAGTAATAAAAACTAACCAAGTTGATGGTTAACTCTTAAATATCAATTTCAGTTAGACAAAATAAAATCACCAGATGATATCATCTTTCTTTTATGATAAATATTTAAATATCTTTTTTTTTAAGTAAATTAGATAGAATGTTGGAACGAGGAATCCTGAGAGGAAGAGTTGAGTACAACCCAGTAAAGAAAAAGCCTAACTCCATTGTGCTGCTTAGCTTGTTTAAGTTATGAAAAATTTTGGTACTCAACTGCTAGCTTATTTCTCATTTCCGTTGTTTTTATAGTTGCTTTAGGTGCTAGTAGTCATTTGCTAGCGTATTTTTTCGATTCATTTATGTTTACAATTAGTTAGGTTTTAGTAGTCAACTGCTGGTGTAATTCCGTTGGTTTGGGTGAATGTTGTTGGAATAGATTGGTACATCTCAAGGAGTTTGAATCTTGATTATGGAACGATTTGATGGAGATTTGAGATAGCTTGAATTGAAAATTGAACCAAAATCTAAGTAAAAGATGAACATGGAAGAAGATGATATGTGTATACTGTTGTGTATCCATATGTATCATTTATTATCCCATATATATCAAATATATATCTCATGTGTATCCATATATACCTGTGTGTGAGATACATGTTAGATACACGTGTCACAAAGAAATATTTAAATTCGATTTTAACTACAAATTTAACTCCAAACTGGTCTAAATCACCTTCGATCTTCCTCAATCTTTGTATATTGCCTTATCTATGTGTTTTTAACAAATTCCAACTATACACATTGGGAAAAATAATAATTTTAATTTATGTTTAGGTGATTTTCACTATTAGTGTATGGAAATACTTAAACTCAAACAATAATATGTTGTAGAGTTTAAATTTATAATACAGACCAGATGACTAATCAAGGCTCAAGCAAAGGAAAAGATGGCCTTGTTAACTACCTTTATCAATGCTAAGGAAAGAGAGGAACGTGAAATTTTCAAGTTATATTTGTGTAAAAATCAAAGTATGAGCAATTTTGATTTCTGAAGTTCTAAAACATTAAACTAACAAGAAAGAATGATTTAAAAAAGAGAACCTTGAAGGAAGTTCGTGATTGACCAAATAAGACTTTTAACATAATCGAAATATCACAAATAGGAGTATTTAAATTTTGCAATTTTTCGTGGCTATTTTTGATAATCAGTACATGCCGGCTAATTGTTGGTAAGTTTGAGCAAATTTCGGCTATTTCCATACTTTTCAACTTGCTTGCAACTATTCATTAGAAAATAAATCACATATTCGGTAAGCTACTTCGGTTATTCTCTCATTATTTGGTTTTGATGCTCGATTTCTTTTGCTTGTTATCGAGCCAAACTTTGGTAAGTCTATTTCACGGTAAATTTTCTTTACCCACTTTACTGCTCCAGGTTTATCTCTTAACTTATTGAGATGCTCTATTTATTTTCTCCCATAATTTCAATCCATTCAAATCACTAATTTTACTCCAAGCTCACTATTAGATTCTCTCCTTTGTTTTGAGTTCATCATTTAACCTATTAAGAGTGCTTTATTTCTATTGGCTCAAGTGAAGTTTGTTTTGATGATTGACAAAGAAATTTAAAAATGAACCAGGTACATGCACAGTATACACAGACACGGGCAGATTCAAGCACAAGACATGCACGTGAAGGAGATAAGCTTAAGTGGTTATATCTGATATCTCATAAATGAAAATGTTGCATAAGTAAGAAGGAGAAGGACTCCTTACTCGAAGAGAACTCTATCCTAGATAAGGGAGGAGTTAGAAGTTGAAGATAACTAGAACTCTTCCACCAAGGAAGAGTATAGCATTGGGACTATAGTTATTTCCTATTCTACTAACTTTATAAATTGCAGGATGTTCTCGGTTTACAGGGACGCACAAACTCTAAAGTTAAACGTGAGTTGAGAGCAAAATAGCAAGACATTTTGCAAGCAATTATTGTGCAATTCAAGTGTGCGAACCTGAAGCTACATGAACCAGACAGAAGAATCAGTTCCACGTGTTTGTCTTTTATTCTAGTTTCATTACAGTAGGTGTTTTAAGTTATACCTTTCATCTTTATCTAGAAGCAATTGTATTAGGTACTCTGAGTATTGTGTTCAAGTTAAATTTAACTTGAGGTTGTCGCAACAGTTAGAGACTGGTTGCTACAACGGATTAGAGGTAATGTCACCCAAAATCCATAGGTCATGATTGCGCCTAACACCGCCATCAGGCAAGCCAACAATGATTTAATCAACTTAGTTACTCATTTTATTATGTTTGAAATCATAATTTCCAATAATTAAACAGTATGAAGTAGAGGAGGGTGAAATGATAATAACTACGGGAACTGCCATACTAAACATCCAGTAGAAACCCCCAAAACCCGGTGTCACAAGTGCATGAGCATCTATTAAAGAGTGCAATAATAATACAACCTCCGTCTGGAATACAAGTTAGACGGGGAATATAAGTAACTCTGATGGAGACTCTGTATACTGCGGATCGTAACAAGGAAGTGCTACTCACCGTAAAATCCCCGCAATAGCCGCGCCTCTGCACCTAGAGGACCACCAGAAACATATGTATATATACCTGCACAATAAGTGCAGCAAGTGTAGCATGAGTACGTAAATCAACGTATACCCAGTAAGTATCTAGCCTAACCCCAGAGAAGTAGTGACGAGAGTTCGACATCGACACTTGCTAGTGGTCCAATAAAACATATGCATTAAAAAGGTAAACAGATATGGGGCAGAGTAAATAAACAAAATAAACAAGTATAAATATGTGATACAATCCTCCTCTCAACAATAAACTCAAGCTCTTAATTAGCAATTACCTCCTCGACTGGAGTGTGTGTGTGTATATGGACCTCACCAGATAGGTCGTCCTAATTCAAATCAGGAAAATTCACAGATACACTAGCTTCTTGTCAAATATTACGCATGATTCCAAAAGAGTATTTTTATAGAAATGCCGACGTGTACGGCTCGATCTCATCATACTGTGTGCACTGCCGAGGGTCGAATGACACGAACCATATATGCATTTATTATACTGTTGAGGCGAATGGCCTGCTTCCATGAGAGTGTGGTACATAATCCTGTCGAGGCGAACGGCCCGATCCCATTAGAGTAGAAGCATTAACAGGTCCTTGACCCCACTCACGAATAAACGTGTGAGTTATGAGTTTCTAAGGAAAACCTTTTTATAAAGGTGCATAACGCTGGAGAAATTCATAAGAAGAACACAATTATTTCGCAACAAATCATGAAGTTCGTCAAATCTCTACAATAGTAAGTCTATCACCCTATTCAAGTCTAGTCTCAAGTCGTAATACGAAATAAAGGAATCAAACGAGCAAAGATAACCCCAATAGTATAATTATAGCATGGCGTGAACCTAAGCCTACCCGGACATAACATGAATTTAGCAACGTACAGACTTTCGTCACCTAGTGCATACTAGCCCCCACAACAAGTAGCACATATCAAATACATCACCTAGGGGTAGTTTTGCCCTCACGGAGTTAGACAGGAGACTTACCTCGCTGCGAAGTCAAAAAACCGGCTCCAACGCCTCTCTAACTCTTCAATTCAAGCCAAACGATCTGAAACTAGTCAAACAACAACTCAATCAAAATATACTCCAATGCTTATAATTAATCAATTCATATCAATCCCCAACTCTGCTATAAAAGTCAATAAAGTTAACCCTCAGACCCACGTGCCCCGATTCCGAAAATTTTTGAAGATAATCATTACCCATAACATTAAGAACTAAAATATATAGTTTATTCCCAATTCCATTTCCAAAATCATGGGGAAAATCCAAAATTATCAATTCTAAGTCTTCTACCAAAATTTCACAATTTTTTTGCTAAATTTTCCTCCTTAAATCCACATATAAACCTTATATTTTTAGCTCACAACAAGTGAAAAATCACTTAACTAGTGTTGCATGATGAATAATTCCTCAAAATCGCCAAGAACCGCGCTCCAAAAATCCCAAATGAAAATGACGAAATGACCAAGTTTGATCCCTTATGTTCTGCCAGTTTTCGCTCCTGCGGACAAAATCTTCACATCTGCGAAGTCACTTTTGTGACCACAAGTGCGCATCTGCGAAGTTCACTGGTCGGCAGTCTCATCGCACCTGCGGACTCCTCTTCGCTTCTGCGCAACTGTAAGTGCGAAGCCATAGCCGCATCTGCCCTCCAGCTCGCTTATGCCACCACCCTGTCGCTTCTGCTAAGCCGCTGAAGCGTTCCATTTTTCGCTTCTGTGAAGCCTTCCCCAGCCAGCCTTCCTCGCTTCTGCAACGCGATCCTCGCTTCTGCGACCCAGCTTCCGTAGAAGCGATCGCACCAACAACCAGAAAAATCAATCAGTATTTCCTTAGTCCAAAAATCGATTCGATTCCATTCCGAAACTCACCCGAGGTCCCGAGGTCCCGAGGTCCCGAGATCCCGTCCAATCACACCAACAAGTCTCAATAACTCACACAAACTTATCTAAAGGCTCGAAACTCCGCAAATAACATCAAATCATGAATCGACGATCAAAATATTCCTTTCAACTTTTAAACTTCCAAACTTCGACGAACGTGCTGAATCCTATCAAAACACTCCGGAATGACGCTAAACTTTACGCATAAGTCACAAATCATGATACGAACCTATTCCAAAGCTCGGAACCTCAAATGGACATCGAAACATAAAAATCCACTTCAAACCAAACTTATGCAAATTTTGAACTTCCAAAACGCCAACTTTTCATAATAGATGTCGAAATGCTCCCGGACCACCCAAGATACGTCCAAGTCTGAAATCATCATACAAACGTATTGGAACCTTCAAATCCTGATTCCGAGGTTGTTTACTCAAAAGTCAAACCTTAGCCAACCCTTCCAACTTATAGCTTCTGAGTTTAGAATTTTTCACCCGAATCAACTCCGAACTTCCCGAAATTTAATTCTGAGCTCACGTACAAGTCATAGTACCTGAAGTGAAACTACTCAAGGCCTAAAATTATCGAACGACGTGCTAGAGCTCAAAATGACCGGTTGGGTTATTTTAGGAAATCCTTAGGTTTACAAAGAGCTTTATAAATGTTGTTTTGGCTCAGTGACTTAGTGAAATGTTGGGGAAAATCCTACTGAGTAGTAGGTCGTGGTTTTTTTTCACCTTTTGAGCCGGGTGTTTTCCACATAAAATTACTTTTGTTCTTTAATTTCCGCATTTACTATTTCCACAACAGTAGTATAAGGAACACATAGAAGAACCAGGTCCTTCTATAATTAGTGCACGCAAAAATTGAACACCACACAAATCATCCCCCTTCTTGTTTGGCATTGAAGTATAAAACATCAATTGGTATCAGAGCAGGTTATCCTTGAAGAGGCTAACACCTTAGGAGAAAATCAAGATGAGTGCACCACCTGAAAACTAGGAAGGGCAATCCATTGTTAGGCCACCACTCTTTAATGGCTAGTACTACTCTTGGTGGAAAAATAGGACGAGAGATCACATTATAGGAGAGGACTATGAGCTATGAGACGTGTCACCGATGGCCCACTGGCTACCTTGAAGAAAAATGTTGAAGGAGTAGACGTGCCAAAGACAAGAGTGAACTGCACTATTGAGGACTTGAAAAAGTGGGAGAATAATGCTAAAGCCAAGAAATGGCTAGTTTGTTGACTTGGTCCAGATGGGTACAGCATAATTCAAAGTTGTACCACTACTAAAGAAATTTGGGACACACTGCAAGTGGCTCACGAAGGAACACCTCAGGTGAAGAGATCTAACGAACTCTACTATACTCTCAGTATGAGAATTTTGCTATGAAGGAAGGAGAAATCATTCAAGAAATATACACAAGGTTCACTACACTGACAAATGAGCTAAAATCTCTTGGAAGGATTATCATGAAGAAGATAGAGTCGAGAAGATACTGACTAGAGTTTTGCCTATCACTTGGGAGAGCAAAATCACTGCCATCCATGAATCAAAGAATATTGCCACTCTCCCACTGGATGAATTAATTGGAAATCTTACTGCTTATGAACTTAGGAGACGAACCATGATGATAGATGTGTCTAAGAAGGAAAGGAGCTTGACACTCAAAATCACTGAAGGTTCTGATCTGGAAGATGATGAAATGGCTATGATCACCAAGGACTTCAAGTAGTAACTGAGGAGAGAAAAGGGTTCTTCAAGAAGTGTAAGCTATAGCAAGTCAAAAGCTCCTGAGAAGCAAACTAATGATGGGTGCTACGGGTGTGGAAAGACTAATCACCACATCAAGAATTGTCCTTTGTGGGAAATTGAATGGAAGAAGGAAAGAGCTGAACAAAGGAACATGCTCAACTTAAGAAAAGTAACAACAAAGGTTCAACCAAGGCTATGGTCGTTGTTTAGGGAGAAAGCTCAGATGAAAGTTCAGATGATGATGATAAGGATGAACAAGCACTTATGGCTATTGGAGAATCTGATGAAGAAACTGAGGTAAGTGTAATTCATCTCAAAGACAAGATTAAATTATTGTCTAAAGAAAGGTTATGTAAGTTATTACTAGAACTAAGTAATAAATCCGATGATGTAAACAACGAAAAGGAACAGCTGTCTAAAGAATGTGTGATCTTGAAGGCTAAGTGCAAAAACTTAGAACTTAGAGTTAGTGAAACTTTTAGTGAAAATACTGTGTTGAGGAACCAGGTTCATGCACTTGACTCAATTGTCCTAGAACTTAGAACCGAAAATCTAAAACTGAAATTAGGAAAGGTAAAAAGACAGCTGATCACACAGCTCACTTTAGAGGAAAATGTAGGAAAAATGAAAGATGAGTTGTACAAGAGAGATGAACAAGTAAGACTTCTAAAAGAGGATCTAAGCAGGGTCAAGCATGAGCTAGACAGAACCTGTAAATGGAAAAGATCCTCCAATGCACTTTCATGGCTACAAGAACACCATAGTAGCAACAAAAGAGGACTTGGCTTTGGGAACCCGGCACCTAAGTGGGATCCCAAAAGCAAGTACCTCACACATTCTGCGAACAAGATTTGCACACACTGTGGTAAAACAAGTCACTATAAAAGTGAATGCACTGCAAAAGAAAAGGCAAGTCAAAAGAAAAAAGAATTTGTTCAAGAGAAGAATAGGCTACCAAGGTGGGTAAAAAGAATCTAATTCATCCTTTTGCCTATAGAAAGGGACCCAAACTAGTTTGGGTTCCTAAGACTAACCCCTGATTTTCTTTTGCAGGTCCAAGTGATGGGGAGCAGCCAAATATGGTACATGGATAGTGGCTGCTCAAAGCACATGACAGGAACCCAGAACCATTTCCTTTCACTTTAGTACTTTTAAATGAGGTAATGTCTCCTTTGAAAATGGGAAGAAAGGTGAGATCATTGGGGTTGGAAAGGTAGGTAAGACTGATTCTCACTCTATTGAGAATGTCTACCTGATAAATGGACTGAAGTACAGTCTAATAAGTATATCACAATTGTGTGATAGAGGTAACATGGTAGCATTTACCTCTACAAAATGCTTTGTGATTAATCTTACCACTGACTAGATAGTTTTGCAGGAAAAAAGAGTGAACAACATATAGGTTGTGGATCTGTCCACACTTTCAAATAATGAACTCACTTGCTTAAGTGTGTTGGATAATGATCCTCTCATTTGGCACAAGAGACATAGACATGCCAGTCTAACTCAACTCAATAAACTAGTCTCTAAGGACTTGGTGATAGGGTTGCCTAACATTATGTTCAAGGAAGATAAAATTTGTGAGGCTTGTACAAGGGGGAAGCAGGTAACATCCTCTTTCAAAAGCAAGAAAGTGGTAAGCACTACCAGGACGATGGAGCTGGTCCATATGGTCTTTGTGGATCAATGAGAACATTGAGTAGAGGTGGTAAGAAATATGCTATGGTGCTTATTGATGATTACTCTGGGTTTACTTGGACATTATTTTTAACATCTAAAGATGAATCATTTGACATGTTCACTTCTTTTGTTAGAAAAACTCATAAACAACTAGGTAATCAACTTGCATCAATTAGGTCTAATCATGGTACTGAATTTGAGAATGCTAAATTTGCTGAATTTTAGGATGAGCATGGCATAAATCATAATTTTTCTGCTCCTAGGACTCTATAACAAAATGGAGTTGTTGAAAAACGGAATAGGACATTGGAAGAAATGACTAGGACTATGCTTCTTTCTAGTAAACTGCCCCATAGTTTCTGGGCAGAAACTGTGAACACTGCATGCTACATCATAAATTGGTGCATGACTATACCTCTTATTGAGAAGACTCCCCATGAGTTACTTAAAGGGAGAAAGCCAAATATATCCCATCTTAGGGCATTTGGACTGCAAGTGCTCTGTGCACAATAATGGTAAGGACTCCCTAGGTAAGTTTGATCCCGGAAGTGATGAGGGAGTATTCTTGGGATATTCTTCACATAATAAAGCTTATAAGATTTATAACAAAAGAACTATGTGTGTAGAAAAAAGTGTACATGTGGTTTTTGATGAAACTAACCTTCTTTTTGAGAGGAAGGAACATGATGATGAAGCAATTGGGCTAGTAAGAAACTCAAATGAAACCATAACCCAGACTGAAGTTGCACCAAAAGAAGGAACAGGTGATGGAACAGGTCCTTCCACCTAGCGCAACTTGACAAGGGGAATTGAACAAAGAGGAATTGATCCTCAAACCTCGAGGGAACCTGTCCATGAACCTGTTCCTCAGCAACAAAACATTGAAGGAACATCTAAAGGAAACCAGCTGGTTGTGAAACCTTAGAAGTATCAAAGTTCTCATCCTATTGAGAACATAATTACAGATCCAACCTCTAGAATCAAAACCAGATCTTCTTTGAAGAATCTTTGTGCTTTTGATTTTTTTTATCTCTTATTGAACCTAAAAATGTTGCTAAGGTTTTACAGGATGCAAACTGGGTGAATAATGCAAGAGGAACTTAACCAATTTGAGAGAAGGCAAGTTTGGCATCTGGTACCAAGACCCAAGGACAAATCAGTTATTGGCACAAAATAGATCTTTAGAAACAAATGTGACAAAAATGGAACAGTTACAAGGAACAAGGCAAGATTGGTGGTTCAAAGATATAGTCAAGAGGAGGGCATATACTATGATGAGACTTTTGCTCCAGTTGCAAAATTGGAGGCAATCAGATTCCTTGTAGCCTTTGTTGCTTATATGGAATTCACTCTTCATTAGATAGATGTCAATAGTGCATTCCTCAATGGCTATCTAAATGAAGAAGTATTTGTCAAGCAACTTCCGGGCTTTGAAAGCAAGGAATGTCCTGATCATGTGTACAAGCTTGACAAGGCACTTTATGGACTCAAGCAGGCTCCAAGAGCATGGTATGAAAGATTATCAAAATTCTTGCTTGAGCATGGTTACAAGAGAGGTAAAATTGACAATATTTTATTCTTGAAAGAAAAAGGTAAAGATTTCTGGGTAGTTCAAATATATGTTGATGATAAATCTTTGGAGCAACTACTTATAAGTTAAGTAAAGAATTTGCTAAACTAATGGGGAATGAATTTGAAATGAGTATAGTGGGTGAGCTTATTTTCTTTTTAGGCTTATAAATTAAACAAAATTCAAACGGAACTATGATCCATCAGCAAAAGTATGTAAAAGAGTTGCTTAAAAAGGTTTAAAATGGAAGACTCCAAAGAAATTGACACTCCTATAGCAACAGCTCAAAATAGGATATAGATGAACCTGGTTCATATGTTAATCAGAAGATGTATATGGGAATGATTGGATCTTTGTTATATCTCACTGCTAGTAGACCTGACATTGTTTTTAGTGTAGGCCTTTGTGCTAGATTTCAGGCAAATCCAAAGGAATCTCACTTGACTGTTGTCAAGAGGATCTTGAGATACCCAAAAGGCACCACCGATCTCTGTCTATGGATCCAAAAGGTATTAACTTCAACTTAGTGGGATATGTTGATGCTGATTATGCAGGTTTTCTTGTGGATAGAAAAAGCACCTTAGGTATGGCACATTTTCTTGGTTTATGTCTTCTGTCTTGGGCCACCAAAAAGCAAAATTCGGTGGCCCTATCTACTGCTAAAGCTGAGTATGTTGTTGTTGCCTCATGTTGTGCTCAATTGTTGTGGATCAAACAACATTTAGTGGACTTTGAAATTGATGTAGGTTGTATCCCCATATTTTGTGATAACACTAGTGCAAGTAGTATGACTAAGAATCTGGTTCATCACAAGAGAACTAAGTACATAGATGTTAGGCATCACTTTTTGAGGGACAACTATGACAAGGGTTTGATCATTATGGAATTTTGTGCTACTGACAAGTAAATAGCTGACATTCACAAAAGCTCTAAGTAGAGATCACTTTGAAAGGAACATGTTAGAATTAGGGATGATTAAGATCACCTAAAAGGAACCAGTTCTAACTCAAAAATTTGGTTAGGAAATTTGTGAATTTTATACATAATTAGATTAGATTTTACTCAGTCTCATACTCTCTCTAGTATACTCTTGTGCCATGTGCTAAAATGTCTCATTAATCTCTAATGATCTTATCTTTATTTCCTTGAAAAATTCAGACTTACACAATAGATTTCTCAGTGAAGAACCTGGTTCATCAAGATTACATGGTACGTACTCTCCACTCTGCATATTTTGAAATAATTATATTTGGATTATGATCAAAAGGAGAGTCCCATTTAATCCTAACCTCCTTGAGCTTATCCGTTACGAAATGAACCAGTTTCATCCAAATAGAGTCCTAAAATGCAATAAGTGCATAGATTCTAGGGAATCTTCAACGTCTCTTCAAACTGACTCCTAGTTTGATTAGACTTGTAAGCTTATGGAAAAGCTGCAGTTACCCAATTAAACTCTTTCTCTTTATATTGATTAGGCCTTACCTTCACTTCTAAATTTTCACGCCAAACAATCCTCTCTATCTTCTATCATCTTTTAAACATACAAACACTCATCTTCTCTCATCCTTTAACCATCAATGGCGAACATCTTTGAAAATCCCTCATCACCACCCAAAGAATCCACACCTATCTCTAAGAAAGGAAGATGCAAGATGCTTGCTCGCACAGTAGTCGCCGGAAAAGAACAAATCAAGAAAATCAATGAGCAACTGAAGGAAAGTCAGGCAGATGAACCCCAAAAATCTGAAGACTCTTTCAAGTATGCAATTGAGGGGGAAGAAACCGTTTCATCTGAAACAGAGTAGGTAACATCTGAAGTAATCTTTGAGGTTGCTGCAAATCTGGAAAATAGATTTATTCTGGTAGGAACTGTGACTGGGGTAGAGACCACTGAGTCTGGGAAAATTGGTAGTCAAAATAAAAAGAGAAAAGAAAAGGAGAGTGAGGGTGCTCAAGGCGATGTGAGGGGAATGTGACAAAGAGTGGATGAATCTTCACCCACTCATGTTGGTTTGACTAAAAAAACAAGAGCTATGGAAGTATGGAGTGAGGAATCTGCTGGAGAAGAAGAAAGTGTGAGAGAAAAACAGAAAAGTGGGTATGGAGAAGCTGTTGAGGGGTTGGTTAGATTGGATAAGAATGTTCAAGAACCTGTTCCATCTGTGCAGGAACCCTTCAAAGACCTATTGAGAAGAGTGTCTAACAGTTATAATCCTAAAAGAAAAAAGAGTTTAGGAGTTAAAATTCCTGGCACTGCAAGGGCAAACAAGAAAAGAAAGGTTGCCTCTTCTATCCCTGTAATGAATCCTCCTACAAGAGGAAAAGCTACAAGGAGTCAGAAGAAGCTGAGTGAGGCTGAACTTGAGAAGGCCTTGAAAGAAAGTAAAAGAAAAGTTGTTGCAAAGGGAAGAAGAAGGTGAGTGAGCATGTTGAGGCAGCTGGAGTTGAGGAGATGGACTTGGTCCTTCATGATGAAGATGAGGCAAAAGATGTAGAGGTTGTGAATCCAAAAGCAAAGAAAATCAAGACTTCCAAAAAGAAGTCTCCTTCGAAATCAAAGTCAGTAGAACCTTCTACCCTGGCAAAAAGAACTAGGTCTGCCTTGAAGTCTACAAAAGTGAAAGCAGTGGAGGAAGAAGAGAGTGAAGAGGAAGAAGGAAGTTATGATGCAGAGAAGGACAAGATGGTTAAGTTTGGGAAAAGAACCATCTTGAAAAGTAGACTCCTCAAGGACTTGGAGGAGGAATGCATGATGATGCTGCTGGAAAAGTTACAATTGCAGGGTTGAAAGGACATGGTTCTTCAAATTGATGGAAAGCTTGCCTGAACTGAGATTGTGGAGTTCATGGCAAACTGTAAAATCAAGAATGGAAAAATCACCAGTGTGGTAAAGGGGGTGACTGCGAGCTTTGATGACAGGGACTACAAAAAGTTAAAATGGCCAAGCCTAGAATACCTCCCAACATCACTTGCCATTACAAGGAAGTTTGGTTACAATGAAGAAGAGCTTCAACCCAAGGCTATATACAAAAGTGAGATGAAGCCTCCCCACAAAGTGCTGTTTGAATTTGTTATTAAGGTTGTGCTGCCTTGGCAGGAAAGAAGGTATATTGCAACATTCATGGACCTGGTCCTTATGGAGTGTTTGGACAATGGAAGGCAAATCAATTGGCCTAGATTTATCATCTAGCTTCTTGATAGGGTTCTGACTGGCACCAAAACTCATGTCATACCCTATAGTTTCATTCTCACGGCTGTACTTGCGCACTTAAAGGTACCCATCAAGAAATAGGAAGTTGGTACAAGCAAGGATCACTTTGGGACAAACACTTTGACTGCATGTGACTATGAAGTCCACATCACTCCCAAAGAATCTGGTTCATCCAAGAAGGTACCTATGAATAGCAAAGTGCGAGCTTTGGTGCAGGAGAGTGGGGCTAAGGATGTTGAGGTTGAGAGGGTGAAGAAAAGGGTAACTGAAGTAGAAACTGAGAGGGATGCTCAGGGCTGAGCTTGCAAAGGAGAAGGAGAAGAATTTTAGCATTCTTCATGATATGTTGAAACTACTTCAAGCCAGAAACCAAGAACCTGGTCCTTCCCAGCTTTGAAATCTTTCAAGCCTAGTTAGACAAACTAGTGACCCGGATGTGATTTCTTTTTGTTCTTTTTTGCTCATAATCTATTATCTTTATTTCTATTTATGCTTTGTGGATGATTAGTATCAATGACAATCAATTGTTTTTGTGCTCTAACTGTTTGTTGATGTTTCTTAGGTGGCTAAATGATGCCTATCATAATTAGATTGATAAATGATGCCTGACTCGCATTTGAAGTAGCCCCAGTGGCCATGAGTAATTACTATTAAAATCTGGTTATCTATCATAATTATGCAACTTTTTAATGATGCCAAAATGGGGAAGATAGGTTGTGCGTTTTATTTTTGACTGTGATGTTTATAACCTAATGAACCTGGTCCTTGATGATTTGTGACTTTAAAACGGAAAGTGTTCTAACATTGTATTGATGTTGAGCTGAGTTGACACAGGGGCTATGCTTATGAAAAGCACAGAGTTTGTCATCATCAAAAAGGGGGAATTTATTGGCCCAAGTGAAGTTTGTTTTGATGATTGACAAAAGAACTCAAGAATTAACCAGGTCCATACACAGTGTACACAGACACGGGCAGATTCAAGCACAAGGCATGCACGTGAAGGAGATAAGCTTAAGTGGTTATATCTGATATCTCCTGAACGAAAAAGGTTGCATAAGTAAGAAGGAGAAGAACTTCTTAACTTTATCCTAGATAAGGGAGGAGTTAGAAGTTGAAGATAACTATAACTCTTCCACCAAGGAAGAGTATAGCATTGGAACTCTAGTTATTTCCTACTCTACTAACTCTATAAATTGCAGGATGTTCTCAGTTTACAGGGACACACAAACGCTGAAGTTAAACGTTAGTTGAGAGCAAAATAGCAAGGCATTTTGCAAGCAATTCTTCTGTGATTCAAGTGTGCGAACCTGAAGCTACATGAACCAGATAGAAGAACTAGTTCCATGAGTCTGTTTTTTATTCTAGTTTCATTGTAGTAGGTGTTATAAGATGTACCGTTCAGCTTTATCTAGAAATAATTGTATTAGGTACTATGAGTATTGTATTCAAGCTAGAGTTAACTTGAAGTTGTCACAACAGTTAGAGGTTGGTTGCCACAACGGGATTAGAGGTAATCCTTAGGTTTACAAAGAGCTTTGTAAATGCTGTTTTAGCTCAGTGATTTAGTGAAGTGTTGGAGAAATTCCTACTGAGTAGTAGATAGTGATTTTTTTCACCTTTTGAGCCGGGTCTTTTCCACGTAAATTACCTGTGCTCTTTAATTTTCGTATTTACTATTTTCGCAACAGTAGTATAAGGAACACATAGAAGAATCAGGTCCTTTTATAATAGATGCACGCGAAAATTGAACAGCACACAAATCACCCCTCTTGTGTGGTATTGAAGTATAAAACATCACTTTCCATATCTGACTTGGATGCACTCTTCTATCTTTAAGAGAAATAAAAATAATAACTTGAATTCACGAGTGAATTAAAAAAATTGAGTTATACTCGTGAGAAGATAATATATATATATATATATATATATATATATAAAATTAATTTTCGGAAGATGCATATTTCATAAATCGTATATATTTGCAAAAGAGTTTACAATTGCTTTGGATTACTGAACTCGTTTGCTTAAGTTTTGAGTTCGATGTTGAAGTGATGCTATTAACTATATGATTGCTTTGCTAGTTGTTGATTTAATTTCGAATGGCTTTTAACGAGCATAGGCAAGGTTCCTAACCGTTTTGCTTGTTTTAACAATTATTTGTCAAGATTTTTTTTTTCAGAATGCTAGATGTCATAAGAAATTTAAAATTAATAAAATTATTTTTTTAATCTTTATTTAATTCCAATGCTCGAAATTTAAATGTCTGCTGATTCATGTGCCTAAAGTCAGTATTCATACTATTGTGTTTAACTTATTTCTTAGCATGCCAGCGAGGAAACTGTAGTCTCGAGATTAATAAAATTCATGTAATATAGATGTTTATAAACTATGATAATAAATAGGTGATTATTATCAGTTAATCAAGTTAGTTCTTGAATCTCGTTCCTCTTTTTAGTATTCATTTTGTATCATCTCCTATTTTTTTGCACATTGTATTTTGTTTTGTATAATAATTACTAAGTTATTAAAGCATACAACTTCTAATCTACTTAAGGTCGGAAGAATATAACTTTTAACAAGATTTAATAATAAAAAAACAATACATCATTGCATTTATTTTTTTTCTTCCCTAATTGAGGCTCTATTTGAATCAAAATTTGTTATCTTAATTCAAAATCCACCTTTATCGCCACAAGAAAAAAGGAAGTAAATCATCTAAAGTCACTGATTTTGATCGTTTCACTCCAACGGTCAAAACAAGGCAGCATTCAAATACCAAAACCCCTCTTCCGAAAGTTCAAAAGTAGCCGTTACAAAGGATTTACAGCATCTTCAATCAAATCAAACACACCCACAAGATATCCTCTCTAAAAAATTTCACTTTCCTTTCTCAATTCACTACACCTATTTCATTTCCTCATCTATTTTCTGCAAACGATTCTCTTACCTTTCTTGGTATAGTCCATCAATGGCGGGTTCTTCTAACAGATCTCCTTCTCCACTTTCTGCAAAACCCATTCCTCCTCATCCAAGAACCTCTGAAAACACCAATTCTACAGCAAGGAGAAGTTTTAACGGCAACTCTTTTTCACGACCTTCAGTTCTTTCAACCCACATAGGATTCAACCCCGTTACACCTGCCAATAGCCCTGCTGGTAATTTTTCCTTCCTTCACTCCAATTTCTTTATTTGAATTGTCAATAATATGTTGCAATATTTCTTGATTAAATTAATCACTCTGCTGTATTTTTCTTGTTTTTTTTTGTTGTTGTTGTAGATTCTGCTAAAAGGGTGTCTTATTTAGGGAAAGAAGGGGGTTTTGAAGAGAAAGAGAATGAGTTGAAATCAACGAAACTGAGGTCACCGGCGGCAAAGGGTTCAAAGAATTTTATGTCTCCAACAATTTCAGCCTCTTCCAAGATTGCTTCATCCCCAAAAAAGAAAATCTTGGTGGAAAGAAATGACCCTCTTAGAACTTCAATCTCCTTATCTGACGGTAAAGCTACATTTTTTAATGCATCTTCCGAAAATTATGATGTGGGTTTTGAACAGAGCAACAGTACTGTAAAATCTATGGAAAAAACTGAAATTTTATTGGACCCTAGGGAGGAGAATGTTCTTGTTGAAGAACAAGGTCTACCTCCAGTTAACAAAACCCCTAAAAAGGTAACATTTTTGGAGGTACCTTTACCCTCTGAATCCATTTCTGATATTGTAAATATGGATTCTGATATTTGCAATGATGAGCCAATACTGGTTTCTACTTTAATAGCCCCACTTGATGCTGATCCCTCTCTACCTCCATATGACCCTAAAACCAATTACCTCTCCCCCAGGCCTCAGTTTCTTCACTACAAACCCAACCCAAGAATTGAGGTTTTACTCCATAAGGAAAAAGGATTGGATGTAGTAGGAGGAGCAAAGAGTCTAGATGACAGCTTCTTTGCTGAGTTATTACTGTCTGATAACATTTCAGACACAGAGGACAGTGAAAGTTCTCAAACTGCTGAAGAATCGCCGAAAGAATCTGATGGTTCTTCTTCAGAAGAGATGTTACTTGAAGCAGCAGTTGATCAAGAAGAGGAAGAGGAACCTAAAATTCCCGAACCTGCTGCTGAGGAAATTGCAGAAGCAAAAATGAGAACAAAGCCAAGGTCTTGGTCAAAGTTTTTTTCTCTGCTGTTGGTACTATTTATTGCTTTAGTATCGATCTCAGTTACTGATTCTCCCTTACTTACTACTACTCCTGGGTCCATAGACTTTAGATTTTCTAATCTGAGTATTCCATCAGACATTCCAGTGTTGGCAAAGGCTAATAGTTACTTTAAGCAGTTGTCTGGTGAAGCCATTTCTTACTTCTCAAAGTTGATTTATGACCTTGGTAGCATTCCATCAGATATTCCAGTGCATCCTTTGAAATTCATGAACTTGACTGATGTACAAGATAGCAGCATAGATCACTGGTATTTGAAAGGGAGTACTGGTTCGGTGGAGTTGGATAAAGGGTTTGAACTTGCTGAATCGGAAGAGGAGGATGAAGAGTCTGAAACTGAGCCCAAAGAGGAAGAAGTTCAAAAGGAAGCTGATTTAGATGATGATGGCAATGAAGAGGAAGTTGAAGGAGCCCATGAGTTGGAGATTGAAGAAGCTTCAGCAATTAAATTAGATGAGGAAAATGAGGTTGATAGCTCGGAAAATGATCAAGAACAAGGACAACATGACTTGGATACTGAAGAAGTTTCTGTTGTCCTAGTAGCTGAGGGGAATGAGTCCATTAGTTCAGAAAGGGATCTAGACCAAAGGGGGCATGAGTTTGCTGAAACCGAATCTTTCAATGTTGATAATGATGCCAGTTCTGATGTTGTAGTTGAGTCAGTAAACGACAACCCTGAAAGCTTAGTGAAAGATGATTCTTCTGTTGAAGACGCCCAACCTTTGGAAGCAGTGCACTCTCCAATTGATGATAGACTTGGAGACAGTGTTGGAGCATATCAGATCCTTGGGATTTCCTCACTTATCCTTTCCGTGCTAGCTGCTATAGTTATCTATTTGAAGACAAAAAACGATAAGACTCTGCAGCCAGTAGTCTATTCTGATCATATTGTCAAAGAGAAACATTCCTCTCAAAACTGGCCAGCGGAGGTTGACGTCATGAGAGAGTCTTGTCCCTCAGAAATGAGCAGCTTTCAGATAAGTTCATCTTATAGTAAGAAATATCCAAAATCAGCAGATGATGAAGCTCAAAGCATGGAGAAGAAACCAAGAAAGAGTAATAGGAGAGAGTCATTGGCTGCATCTGAGTATTCGTTGGATTCACCTTCTTATGGAAGTTTCACTACTTATGAGAGGATTCCTATCAAGCATGTGAGTACTGACTAGCACCTTACCTACCAAATCTATTTTTTCTGTACTATTTTGAACACTTTCTGATTTTTTCATTGTGAAATTTTAGGCAAGTGGAGGGGAAGAAGTCATCACCCCTGTAAGGCGCTCAAGCAGAATTAGAAGCCATGTCACCTCTCCTTGATTCTGAAGATGGTTGCTTGTGTGCTAGAGCAGAAACCAGAGAAGTCATGTCACTTATGCATGACACTGAAGGAAATTGTTTTTGGCTTCTCAGCAAGTCAATCCTAGGCATAGTCATTCCTGAACTATACCTTCTGACTTAACTGAAGTGATTCAAGTGTGGTTTTTAGGATTTAATGTTTAGTTAGCTGATGTTTTTTATCTTGTTAGCGGAACTTTCTACATGCTGCCTCAGTCTGTTGAAGTTTCTTTTATTAGTTGAGGATTTCCTGTAGCTTGTGCATAGCACTTTGTTTGACCCTTGCTTCTATAAATTTTAGGATGATCTGATTGTTGGCTTCATTTCTTGAATGTTTCTATTCATTGGAGTAACTTCTTACACTTTGTTTGCCGTTGCTTCATCTTTTACTCTTCCTTTCTTCGCTCAACCTTTTGGTGGTACATTGACTAAATGGACATAGTTGATAAAGTTTGATACGATTTACCTTTAAATCTGAAGTTTTGTGAAAATATGCATCTCTTGGCTTAGTTTTAACATTAATTTGCAAGACATAGCAGCATTTTGTTGATAATAGAATGAATCATTTTAGCTAAGCTCTGCTGGATGTTCTGTACATAGATTGAGTTTGCTGCTAAAACTGCAAGCTGTACACATAGACTCCCAATTCAAGTCATAGCTCCCAGCCTCTCAATCACACCATGCTAAAGTTCTAAAACTAGTCATTGGCCTTAACATTCTTTTGAAATTAATACTGTCAATTGCAGAACATGTAATCATCTACTGCCAATTGATAGTACATCATGGGACTTTATCTCTAGTTTGAATACATTGATTTCTTTGTTATACTAATATATTGTGATACGGGAACTTACCTCGAGTTCTTGTATAGTCAATGATCTTCAGTATTTCAAGTAATGTCGCAATGAATTGAAAACTTATTCTACTATGTGAACCAACTTTTATGGCTTTTTCTCAGAGTGCTTCTGGTTATTTTCGACCTAAGACTGAGTTTTCACTTTTCAAGAGTTAGAGTGAAAATTGCTGCATGATAAAAAGCGTGAGCGGAAGACCTTTCTATTAAACTGAACTTACTCTAGCTTTTGTGAGATAAAAATGACCTGACATTAAGTGAATACTGCAACCTCTGTAAGGGATATGATAGTTTTGAGATCCTTCTTTCTATAGAATGAGTCACTAAATTGCATATGCGAAAACACCAGACCAGATCCTTCTTTCATTGGCTTGCAGTTTACTCCAATCTCTTTAGCCAGTTGGTTTCCTAGAGGCCAATTTCAAATTTATCTCTTTGAAAAAGTTAGTTTGCTCTAGTTTACAGTCTTCTATGAAATGTGAAGAACTGAACCTAAAAACGGCTGATTAATCCTTCTCTGTGAAAAGCCCCCAAAGAGGTAAATTAGAGGGAAGTAAGAGGACTGTAACGTTGCAAGCATCATTTAAATGACATGAATGCTTGATTATTTGATGCGAATGTCAGATGAGATGTTAAAATGCAGTTTTATCAAAAATATATTGCCTATTAGTTGCATGTTAGCCAAAAGAGTTAATGTCATTGGGAGGAAACGCTAGCATATATGCTTTTCAGATATCTCTTTGCCCAAGTTGACAAAGGTCAATGATTTTGTTGGTTTGTCATTTGTGACATCAGTTGTATTGGAATGTAAAACAATTCCTTGACTCTTTACAACTGATGAAATTGAGGGACAATATTATTTGGCATGTCTGAAAAGCTAAAATGCACGCCCGGTGCTTTAATAATAAGTTATGGGAAACAAATGAAATTAAATTCTTTTAATAAGTTGAAGGAATCTATGCATTCGTGTCATAATGCTTGTAGTTTTACGAAGCCTTCAATTTCAAGTCCATGAAGTTGTTCGCTAACATGACATACTAATATTTACTGGTGTAGGTTTACATAATGAATCTAAGAAGGTAAGCATCGAACGAGTAAGGGATCGTTTGGTTGCTGGTTGGAGTTATGTAGGTATTAGTAATGTAAGAATTTGTTATGTAAGATTTAGTTATGCATGATTTAGTTATGTATAAATTAGTTATGGGAGATTAATAGGGACTAGTTATGTAGAAATTAATTATGCGGAGATTAATTGTGCAGTAGTTTTATAAGAATTAGTAATATAGAAATATAATGTGAATATTATTTATTGTTAGTGTAGTTTATTTTTGTTTTAAATTGTTAGTATATTTTAAATATATTTTCTTAAACAAAAAAATACAAATTTGAATAAAGGGTAGTCTTATTATTTTGAGTTGTAATACAAGTATTATGTATAAGTTATTCCATCTTCTACCATGCATAAATAATACATAGAGTTCGTCATAACTTATACATATATAAGTTATGCGGAAAAAAAATTATGAACCAAATATTGTATTAACAATGCTATATTTTATGTGAAAAAGAGAAAAAATCAATCAAACATTATATAACTTATGATAGATTTAATGTGAAAAATATTTTTTCCTATTTTTATAACCAAACAATGTATTCCTAGTTTTAATACATGGATAGCTCACACCGAACGAGCCGTAAAGTCATTGCCCTGACGCACCTATACATTTGTTGGAAAGGTTGCAATTGTTGAAGACAATGCAATTAGAATATATCCTGACTAGGCGTTCTCTAATAGATAAAGTTAAAATGCTCTGCAAATAATATGGTTACCAAAAATAAAAGTAGTCGTCACATGAGAATTATGAAGACCACTTGTGAGGATATTTGGCAGCTCGCAGCAAATCTCGATGATTTAAATATTGTATATATTCCTAGATATTAAAACATAGTAACGTATAGCTTCGCTTGATTTTTATGCCTCTTCTGCGTGTTGTCTCTTTGGATATTGTATTCTTAAGTTGGATTCTAAATGATATCGTGACATATATCGAGCACATGTCCTCTTTAATGATCAAATTAGTATTAGTACCAGTGGGTAGCCATCTTATGTTAAGGGTGCTCAACCGCAATATAATTTGCGTATAAGTTAAATGTTACTTTATACAGTTATACATTATATTTTAACCATCACTGGTACAATTGAGCGTGACAGTCCAACGGTACAAAAAGTAATGTGCAATTCACGAGTTCAAAGTCTTACCCATTTTATTTGCCAAAACTAAGCGGAGACCACCATGCGTGGTCTATTTGATTCTTTTTCAATCTAAAAAAAAAACTAATAGAATAACTCTTAAAATTTAAATTTTGTACAGAAATGAACAAATAATCTTAAAAGTAAATTTTTAACTAAGAGTTATTTCTTAAATAAATTTTATAATTTAAAGGTCAAGCTCTACAAAAGCTTTTTCATCAAAAGTTCTCCGCAAACTGCAATTCCTCTCGACTCTCTCTATTTTCTTTGGTTTTATGCTTACTTTTATTAGTAAAATATCTAATGTTATCTTTTTGTTATTTTAATTTTAATTATAAAATTATAGTTCAATTATTTTATTTTAATTATTTTGCTAAGTGTTGCATAGTTTGATTTAAAAATTTTGGTACGCCATTCATCAACTAAAAAATTATTGACCCTTGGCGGAATTCCTAGCCACGCCACGGATTGGTACACGCATGATGCGCAGACACAACCCATATCGAATTGTGATTTTAGTTATTTGAATTATGTGTAAATAATCTCAAAATATAAACCTCTTAAAATTATAAATAATCATTAGATATTAATTAAGAAGCATGACATGAATCCATTTGTAGATAACTTGTTATACATACATACATACATACATACATATATATACATACATATTATATATATATATATATATATATATATATATATATATATATATATATATATATATCCAACCCTTAATTTTAGTATTTGCATTTCGTTCCGCGATTAATATTATAGAATACTAAACATGCCATGTGGCGATCTTCTAGTTTGAGTATATTATATTACACCATTTAAACAAAATTCTTACTATCACTTTATTTTCCATCTCAAATTAAAATAAGTCATATTCTTTTAAATTTTTACAAAGACTATTTTTTTTTTGTTCCTTGCTTATAGTTACTGTAATGTTTATTATTTAATATTATTATATTGTCATGTGATCTTTTATTATCTTACCGACTAGCTTATTGTCTTGCTTATTGATCTTTTAATTATCATCGATGTATATAACTTCTTTATTTATGAAAATTAATGTATTTTTACGTTTTTATCCTCTTACTCGAAACTCCTTTACTATCTAAATCTATCAATAATAGTTTTTGAATTTTATTTAATTATTTAATTTATTTATTTTAAAGTATAAGTATCCTCACACTATCTCTATTTTTGTCTTTATACATTATCTTCCCCAATACGAAATTTTAATTAACTTTTTATATTAATATATTATCTATAATCAAAATATTTTTCATGTCTCTTCTACGTCTTGTCTCTAATGATATTGTATTCTTAAGTTAGTTTCTAAATGATATTGCGACATATCTCGAGCACATGTTCTTTTTAATGGTTAAATATAAGTTAATTTCCTCTAAA
Source organism: Nicotiana obtusifolia (assembly GCA_002018475.1). NCBI lineage: Eukaryota > Viridiplantae > Streptophyta > Magnoliopsida > Solanales > Solanaceae > Nicotiana > Nicotiana obtusifolia. The sequence goes on from MCJB01049920.1 coordinate 60,317, forward strand.
ATTAAAGATTTGCTGACTAAATAATATGCGCTTCTTTTATCATTTTAATCCTCACCGAGTATCTCCCCAATACAATTAGATGTCACAAGGTGAACCCATTATTTAGAAGGAAAATATATAATTAATTTTTTTTATCACAATGCAAAATCATGCTACACTCGCTGGTTAACAACCAATTGGATCGAAATCAAACGTTGTAAAACGGTAACGGAGCGCGTAAACTCGTGTGCCCTACAGCCCAATACACGTTGTAATAAAGGGGAATCACAGCGGGCAAGGGTTTTTTACCCGTGAAAAACCTAACGTCAATTTATCCTACTTTCTTCCGGAGAAGCTCACTCACTCTCTTACAAATTATTATAAGGAAGAACACATGTGTATTTCTATAATTTCTCTTGTTGTGTTTAGCAGCAGCACATCACACGAAAGTAAAATGTTCTGTCGATCGCGTTAGGGTTTTTTGTGGTGGCGCGTGTGTGAATTCAGCATGGCTACCACCAGTCAGGCGATCCGTTACCCAGTAGCAACCACCGGTGCCGGAAATATTGATGCTCTCAATAGAGTTCTTGCTGATCTCTGCACCAGAGGCAATCCTAAGGTTCTTTCAAATTCTCTTTTTTGGAGTTATTTGCTAAATTCGTTCTTTAACTTAATTTTCGTTTTGCCATTCTCTTTTAAGTTGCTGTGTATTTGTTTTATTTGTGCTGTTACATTTGACTGAACTGTGAGTAAGTGTGACCAGACATACATCTAGTGCTCTGATTTCGATTGTATGATTAATTGAGGATAAAAAGAGGACATAAGATGTGCCATAACCAAATCTTCGACACAGTTATTATTATTATTGATTTTTATGAGTAACTTTGTCCAAGATTTTAGCTCATGGCACATCTGCGTTTTTTTTTTGAAATGGTAAGTTTTTATTCATAAACAGCACTAAAAATGTGCTGGAATTATGTACATTAAGTATAATCCTATCTAAATCCGTAGGAGCTCTAAGATAGATTCAGCTTCATTTGCAAGTTACATTCTACACCAGAAGTATAACAAAAAACATCTTGAGCTGTTTCTTGATTTTCCATCGAAAATCTTGGACATAGTTATTTGTTACCTTGTATGCAAAAGATGATATCAAGAAAGACAGAGCAATTCTAGATACACTTTAGTTTCAGGCAAGAAAGAAAAGGTCAATAAGCGCTTTTGACCTTTTTCCTTTTCTCTTTCCCTGTTTTCAATATTTATCATCACTAATCCTGTTTGAAATCATGCCATCAGATAGAAGTGGCGGATCACTGTTTATATACAAGTCTTGTCCTCTAAGCTTCTTGTTAATTACGCTTGTTCATTTTCCTCCTCTATCTATTGAGAAAGATGGAACAGTCCTGTTTTTAAATTTTATATCAGACCATCTTGGTGAACCTTTCGTTTGGATAATCATGGGAATACCAGGTTTGTTTTTTTGTATTTTCATTCACTTTGCCAGTTTCATTTGTCTATTGAAGGCTTAACAGAGCAGTCTTCTGCACATAGTGCTTCATATTGATACTGATGTGGGTTTTTGCTTTAAATGTATATGCATTTAAAATGTTATGTGTGGTGTTGCTGTTTTTGTAGTTTCAGATTGCATGTTGTTGGATGCAGTCCTCTCTCTTCTAAATTCATTTTAAATACTTGTGTCGATGTTGCAAACTTTTGCACCATGCCAGTATTACTTATTTTACACTCTCTGGTAGGATGGGGCTATATTGGCCTTGAGGCGGCTCGTAGAGGAAGAAGCTCGTGATCTCAGTGGAGAAGCTTTTGCTCGTTTTATGGATCATCTATATGAACGTATTACTACATTTCTTGATAGTAATGAAGTTTCTGAAAATCTGGGAGCATTGAGGGCTATTGATGAGCTAATAGATGTCACCATCAGTGAAAATGCATCAAAAGTGGCAAAATTCTCCAATTACATGCGAGCTGTTTTTGAAACAAAGCGTGATCGTGAAATCTTGGTCCTTGCTAGTAAAGTTCTGGGTCACCTAGCTAGATCTGGCGGTGCAATGACGGCAGATGAAGTGGAACGTCAGGTGTGTAACATTGTGCTACTTCAGATTTCTCATTGTCTGACATCAGGATCTCAATTCTTTCGTGTTTTCAGGTAAAAGTTGCACTAGGATGGCTTCGTGGTGAAAGAATTGAGTATCGTTTCTTTGCTGCCGTCTTAATATTGAAGGTACGATTAACATCTTCCTTCATGATTTGATGATGTATAAGCAGAAGCTTTGAAGCTGGATTTTATTTCTTTCATCTTTATGTGATGGGGAAGCTTTGAGTTATATATAAATGTCATAGACTTGACTGCTAGCTTACAAACAAAAAGCTGGTGAACTTGTCATATAATGTTTTCCTGTTGCTTGAAGATAGGTCTTTCACCATTTGGTGGTCATCTTCGGATTTTCTGTCAATTCTTTTTTGTTCTGTTATTTTCCAGTTTCGGTGTTGCTTATTCATTTTGTTAATGCTATTCATTCTCCATAAAAGTACAAGTATCTTGTGTAATTCTCTATGTTGGAGCACTTAGTTACTATTGAAACATTACATAACCGTAGTACTAACCCAGGGGATGCTCAGTGGCTGTTTGGTGTATGTGAATATAGAGCATTGGAATGAGGTGAAGCTTACGTCATCGAGCATTTTGAACACCTTTTAAGCTGGTGATTTTCATTACATAAATTTTAAGTTGGTAACTCTTTTTTGGATAAGTCAGGATCTTTTTGTTAATAGGTTAAATCAAGATCTTTTCATTAGATATCACACTAATATTGTGGTAATATTAGATAGCGATTTGACTTTAGACCTCAAAAAATTCATTTAAATATCCCAAAAGAGAGGAGCATTTTATTTTCACCGAAGATACAACTGAAATGAAGCCTTCTTTTTCTGATACAGTCTCTCCACAGTCCACCCTTCAAAATTCTACTGTTCTGTCCTCGCCAAATCATCCAAAAACTTTTCCGCTGTCCAACTTGCCATTGTATCAGTCACTGTCTTAGTAGGTACCTAAGCTATCTCAAAATTGAATACAAAGTATTTACTATTAGAATCATATCCTAAAGATTAACTAGTGTTTTTCTGTTATCATGGAACGAAGAGTGAAATGGTTCATATTGTAGAAATATAGTTGTCATTCTTATATTACTTTAAATAAACTTCTTTATGTTGTAGCTTGTCAAAAGAAATTCAAATAGCTAAACACACATTCAAGCTGCAATGTCATTTCAGTAAGCAATAGCCATAAATGATCAATTGGGAAGGTAACATGTCAATATTCAAATACACATACTTTGCTAGAGAGTAGGTTATTTAAACCAAATTCTGTCTTAATCAATCACTGAAAGCCAAGTATTGTACGCCACTGAGTTTTAATCTGTCAAGTAATACAGTTAAAGAAGTTATTATCCGTACACTATTCAATCATTTCTAGCTGCTAATTTGAAACAGCAGAGCCCCCATTAACTTTCAAGTGCCTAATTGGCAATCTGGAGTTTCTAAATAGGTCCAGCCTTCCTGAATTTTCTTTTCGTTGATAGGTAAAGATAATTTATTGGCAAGTTCCAGTAATTTTTCATTACAGATTGTGTAATGAACCAACTAAGTCAAGCATGGCATTCACATGATTTAAATATGCCATGTCACAGAAAAATTAGCAAAAACATACATCTATGTTACAGACTAATTAAAATTCTCTTTCCCCCCAAACAAATCTATAAATTCTCTTTCTCGATATCGCCCACCACATAGCAGCTGTTATTGAATTCCAGTTACTAAGTACTTGCTGATGCTGTTCCTGTTTCCATCCTTGTCTTGAATTTAGGAAATGGCGGAAAATGCTTCAACTGTTTTCAATGTTCATGTGCCAGACTTTGTGGAGGTTATTTGGGTTGCTCTGAAGGATCCAACATTGGCTGTTCGAGAGAAGGCTGTCGAGGCATTGCGTGCCTGCCTTCGCGTTATTGAAAAGCGCGAGACACGATGGCGTGTTCAGTGGTATGTCTACTTCTCTCTCCTCCCTTATTGTTTTTCAGTAAAAATGTCATTTTTATCAGTATCTTATGAACGTCATGGCAAATTTCATCTGCTCTAAAATTGGTGGTGCTGGCAGGTATTATAAGATGTTTGAAGCTACCCAAGATGGATTGACCAGAACTGCGCCTGTTCATAGTATACATGGTTCCCTTCTCGCAGTGGGAGAGCTGCTAAGGTTTGCTATCAAACTGTATCATATTATTTTTCATTTTAGGAAAATAATTGAGAGTTCCTTGTGCTGTTTTAAATTGCTGTCATGGCTGTCTGATAAACTGGAGACTTAAAAATCTTTGGTTATATCATGTAGGACCTAAGAGTCAGTCTACCTCAGGTCTGAGGCCACTTACATGTGTGTTTTAGGTGCAATCATCTACTACCTTCTTGTTCCCTTTTTGGAATAAAGCAAATAATTTTGTAAATGAGGGAAAAAACTTCCATGTACAAGACTTGTACCAAAAAAGTGTGTACTACCTGCTTGTTCTTATTAGCCGTTGTATCTAGAATGTATTTGTGGTCTGTAGCTTGACTACGATCTGTCGAGGTACCTCCTTTTTCACAGTCCTTTTAATGAAGAAAATATTGGGTTTTTCAGTCCTTTTCACAGTCCTCTGCAAAAGTATTGGGTTTTGGCTGTTGCTGGTATTTCTCTTCTCAGTTATCATTAGTTGACTATGTATATGTACAGGATCCTCTGTTGAGCTATACTATGTGGTCAAGTTGTACAAGATTTTATCTTGTTACTTTGCCATGGCTTTCTTTGTTTGTACTTTAAACAAATTTGATGGGTATCATACCTTCAGAAACATGCGTGAGTTGGTGTTCTTTGTTTCAGTTTTATGATAAGCTGTGAATTTGTTTTGCCAGAACTAGTTTCACCTTTCTTCATTAAAGCCCACACTTTATTTGCGGTTAAAGCCCCAACAGACTTTAGAGCTTTTTTGCGCTTTTCGCCTTTGATAACAATGAAGGGTAGGTACTGAGGCGAGGAATGGCTGCATAAAGAGGGTGGTGGTCAACTGGTTGAGTAAGCTATAGGACGACAAATTTTTCTTTGCTGTATCGCCATCTATGCACTTATGCTAATATGTTCCATGACTACTATAGTCTCAAGGATTTATTTGCTTATTATTTGAGTAAGTTGCCTTTGTCTCCTTCATAAATAATAATGTCAGATTACAGGCGCAAGTTGAATAATATGCTCAAGTCACATGATGTGGGAATTGGCCCCACTATTATCTGGATGTGGTATGATACATGTTACCTGATGCATGCAGATTTCTTCATCAAAATGTGCAGGAATACAGGAGAGTTCATGATGTCAAGATACAGGGAGGTTGCGGAAATTGTTATAAGATACCTGGAGCACCGAGATCGCCTAGTTCGTCTCAGCATAACTTCTCTACTTCCTCGAATTGCCCATTTCCTGCGTGATCGATTTGTGACTAACTATTTAACGGTTTGTGACATTTGACTTCATTTTAATGATTCAAGCTGGAAAATCTGGGTGATTGAGATTTATATCTTGTAGCTTGTTTGCTGTAACCTCAAGTTTGTTGATTTTGCTTCTACAGATATGCATGAATCATATACTTCATGTCCTTAAAATACCTGCAGAGCGTGCCAGTGGGTTCATCGCTCTTGGGGAGATGGCTGGTGCTCTGGATGGTGAACTCATTAACTATTTGCCGACAATAACCTCTCACTTGCGTGATGCGGTACTCCATATATGTCCTTGCAGATGTACTTGAATAACTGAAACTGTTTCCAGATAACTTATCTTTTCAGGGTTTTTATATTAAAAGAAGTTATCTTCCAGGTGTTGTAGGTTCTTTCTGTGACATGTATATGCTTGAAGCAATAACCCTGACATGCGTATGTTTCTCTCAGATTGCTCCCCGTAGAGGCAGGCCCTCATTTGAGGCTCTGGCATGTGTTGGAAATATTGCTAAAGCAATGGGACCAACCATGGAGCCTCATGTTCGTGGTCTCTTGGATGCTATGTTTTCTGCTGGGCTTTCCCTGACACTAGTGGAAGCCTTGGAGCAAATAACTGAAAGGTTATTTCTGAATTTGAGCTGAAGTTTCATGAACTGGGTTCTTTTGTCTGGTGTTGCTCAAGGATAACATGTGTATTTCTGTGTCTCAGCATTCCATCTTTGTTGCCGACCATTCAAGATCGGCTGCTTGAATGTATTTCAGCAATTCTCTCCAGATCTCATCATGCACTCTCAAGACAATCAACTGCTATGAGTCGAGGGCATATTGCAACAGTTATCCCCCAAGTACCAGAACTGAGTGGTCCAGCGCTAGTTCAACTTGCTTTGCAGACTCTTGCTCGTTTTAATTTCAAGGTTTGTTGTCTATATTTTGTGCACTCTATTCCCCTTCTCATTAGTTTACTTTGATAGAAGATCTGTGGCATTACAGGGCCATGATCTTCTTGAGTTTGCAAGGGAGTCTGTTGTTGTATATTTAGAAGATGAGGATGGAGCTACACGAAAAGATGCTGCGCTATGTTGCTGCAAACTAGTAGCAAATTCTTTCTTGGCGATGTCTTCTACCCAGTTTAGTCCTAGTAGAATCAATCGTGCCAGTGGAAAGCGACGTCGACTTGTTGAAGAGGTTTGCTTTTAAACAATGTCTCTTGGTATTATATGGTTCCCTGGTTCGTCACTTCTTAATTATCTGCGCATTCAAATACGTGCCTATGAAAAGAATCTTTGCCCTAATATCTGTATAAGGATGTATAATTCAGTTCTATGAGTAGCTTCAATAATATAGTTTTTCTGTCAATCTCTCAGCCGGTTTATCCCCTTTTCGTGAAAGAGGTGGCAGGCATCTCTCTTAGTGGATTGAGTTTTGGATGCCTGCTATAAAGATTAGCTAGTTTTTAGTGGTTGGACTGATCCCAAGTTTAGCATATGTTACTTACTCCGTCCATCCCAAATACGGGCACGGATCCGAGTGGCGGATTCGGCAAAATCTAAATTTTAAAATTTGGGAGTGCGGTTCCAAGGATGGATACGGGTGCGGGGATTCGGCTAAAAAAATTTAAAATTATAAAAAATAGAGCTATAAGTCCGAACTCAGAACACGACCCCTTGAATTCTTTTTTTTCTTTTTCTGGAACACAAAGCAGCAATATGAGACAAAATTACTACAATATTGAAGGTATGCCATTTCGCATGTCTTAAATTTGTTTTATTTTTAATTTTGAGAAATCAAAATCTCAATTTCCCCCCAAATTTGTCGATGGACTCAAGTCCAAGTATTCGAAGTTAGTTGACCGAATCCAGGACGTATCCCGCTCCCTCACCCGCTCCCGTCCCATGTCAAGATGGTGCGGCACAAAAAATGAAGAGTCCGCGCAACTTAGACTTTCTTTTCATAGGTCAGCTAAGTCCAATGTTTGGCACATGTTAATTGCTTCATCCCAAGAACTGTCCTAATTTCTTTCCGTTTGTCATTAGCGTTTGTATAGTGTGTGCTGTGCAACATTTGATCTCTTCTTTGAGCCATTACTGTATAAATCATATTTCAATGCCATTTTTATAAGTTCTTCGGAAAAAATTGGTAACATATGATTTCAATTTACTATACACTCTAGACTTTGTCAATATAGGACTATAATGATGGTTTTAGGCTAGGGGAGATTCACAGGTTTATCTTTTGGTTCTCTTTGTTTTTTTGTGCTTTCTTACTGAACGTTGACTGCTTTTAGAAAGGATCTTCAAGGGTTGGCTTTTCATGAAAAAGAGAAGTTGTATAGCTTTATGATGTGCTTTTCTGGTGGTGTCTCAAGTCATTTGGTCTCTATGGCAGATGGGTATGGTCACTGGGATAAATTGTTTCAAATTCCTGGATTCTACCATTTTATTTCATTCTCTTCATGATAATGTTTTTGTAATAGTAAAACTTGTTAGTATCTCTGTACTTGTTCGTAGTCTCATGTTTGGCCTGATCATATAATTAGCTGGTCATTGAGGTCATTTCACTTGGTAATCTTAGTTCTTAGTGATTCAAAATCTTGTTGCAGAAATAAATCTCCAGAAGACTGTCAATAAACCTTGAGCAGTTTCTCATGTTAAGTGTCTTTTCCACTTGGTGGATAAGTACTCCTTGACATCATGCATATTAAGGTTTTGATTTCTGGTCTTTCGCATGGTGATTTAGGAGTCTTTTTTAATTGAGTTAATTTTTACAGATTGTGCAAAAACTTCTCATTGCTGCTGTTGCCGACGCTGATGTTACTGTTCGGCATTCAATTTTTTCTTCTCTGTATGCTGATGGAGGATTTGATGAGTTTCTGGCTCAGGCTGATAGTTTGACAGCTATATTTGCTACTTTAAATGACGAGGTATTTAATTCACGTGGTCTGTAGTTATTAATGTCAATCTCTTCAACATGTTGTAATTGCCTTCTTAGATGACACCAGTGTTATATGCCTCAGTACATGGATAAAACAACTTAGCACATTGTTCAACTCCCAAAATGGAAAAAAGATAAAAAATGCAAAAATGGAAGGCAAAATGCACTTTCTCATGGTTATTTATATATACTTATTCAGGAAAGGGAAGGGGAGTAACGTCTGTGCTCTTAAAAACTTGTGGATAAACTAATGCATGGTTTTCGAAACTCAGCCGTTCATTTTGCAACCACTGTTTATTGCAAGCTTTCTCACTCAAAATCTTCCTTGTTTACTTTCCGAAACAATTCTATATGTTCATTTGAGCTATGGGTAGTCGAAATGGTCAAGTATTCTAGTGGTGTACTTTCCTATAGATATTTTTGTTAGAAGACGGATTTTATATATATTAGAAAGGAGTAGAATAAATGCTTTTGCTACTTAAGAAAGTATATGCATTTGTCCTTTAGGTTTTAGCAATGACAGCAAAAGTCAACAAAGTTGACTGAATGAAGCTAACTGAAGCCCTTGTTTGGTAGTCATTATAGAAGTCTAGACTCTGGAGCATTCTGAAGGCCATTTTCTCATGGCATGCTGCATTGCGTGCCATTTTGATCGCTTGCAATATGAGAAAGATAAATTGTGTTGTAGGCAATTTAATCGCTTGTGTAAGAAGCGGGGGACACATGGATCCTCTTTTGTTACTAGCTCTTTGTTACACAGAATTAAAATTTCAGATATTTAGGCTTGTTGCGTATGTGCAAATTTCAAGTAGTTTTTGGCTAATAAGAGCTTAGAAGCATAAAACATTGAGATTGGACATGAGAGGAAAATATACAAGAGCCTAACTTTCAACCTGCGAAAAAGTCCTGTCTGTTTTTGTGAATATCTAATACCTATTTTTAGCGTTGATGCAGCAAAATGCCTCTTTATATGGTTTATTAGGACATGGACTACCTTGTCTTCTTCTCCATCATATATGTACTTTTACCATGCTTATGTGCATAGTTTCTTTTTCCAGGATTTTGAAGTTCGTGACTATGCAATTTCACTAGCTGGTAGACTATCTGAAAAGAATCCAGCATATGTTCTTCCAGCACTTCGTCGCCATCTTATTCAGCTGTTAACTTACCTAGAACAAAGGTATTCATATGGGCTTTGATAATGGAAAGGGTTTCCTTCCTTTTTGATCTCCTTGAAGCTTGTTATGTTTACATCTCTTACCCTGTTAGCAGTGCAGATAATAAATGTAAAGAAGAGAGTGCAAAGTTATTGGGTTGCTTGATTCGCAATTGTGAACGATTAGTTCTTCCATACATTGCTCCCATACACAAGGTCCAACATTTATACTCATATGTACTGTGCCATCTTTCATCCCCTTTTCTTTTGTAATTCCATTTATTTCAGGCTCTTGTTGCGAAACTCTGTGAAGGCACAGGAGTCAATGCGAATAGTGGCATTATTAGTGGAGTTCTAGTGACTGTTGGAGATCTTGCCAGAGTGGTATGTAGTCTCTTCATACTGATCCCCCTTACCTAATCTCTTTCTTGCAGCAGCTTCTAGAGAAGCTTAGTGTGTTTCCTTTGTGTACTGTTTCTTTCGTTGGCTCTTTATAAATTAAAACTGTAAAATTCTTTCTTGTACTGTAAAGAGGGTTGGTTGTCATTCTCCCCACTGGGATGGGAAAAAAAGACTTTGGGCTTTACCAGAAATGATATTGTAAATAAATTGACTTCAACTCCTCAATAGTGTGTGTTTCCTATTAGCCAGAAGTTTAGTTTATTTTTCTCCTTGCTTCTCTAGCATCACATGGTAATGACAGAATCCACATATTTCTTTTTTAGCTCACCCAGACCCAGATATATCATTTGCTCAATGTGCGCTTATTTGCTCTAATCTTTTCCTATATCATCACAATCACTGTGACCTAAGAGTTGCCTTTTTCTGCATTTAGCTTTGTGGTACTTGATCTTATTTTATGCATCTGTTAATTTTACTCGATTATTAAGTGAGAACATCCTATCTTAAGGTGATTTACAGTTTTCAATAAAATAAAGGTATTCACAGTACTTTTCAGTTATATGTGTACTCTTTAACTTTACCTCAAGACATGGTATGATCCTCTGTTGTTAAATTCTACTTCCTTTCTCTTTTTTATTTTCTCAGCCTCTTTCATTTTGTAAAAGTGCATTTCAAGTTCTAGGAGAACTGACGAATGCTGGATTAATCCTGTTTCATGGATAGGCTGTTTCCAATATTCTGTGCTGTTGGCCTCCTTGTCGCATTGGACTTATTTGTTCTCCAACTTTTGTCTCGCATTTCTGATTGAAAATTAAATAAGGGGCTGAAGTCAACCTGTATCCAAGCCTGTCGGTGTCCTGGGTGGATTGAATGCCTATAAAGGATATATTCCCCTTGTCTGAATTTGTTTGACACTGTTTCCTTTTTTGTCCGCCTCAAAATGATTGGTATTTTGCTAGGTTATAAAAAACGAAACAAGTGATGGTTATTTTTCTCTATGTAGAAACTAGTTAAGTTTTACATTCCCATTTTGTCGTTGACGTGACTTGTTGTACGTCCCACTAATTAAAATACAAATTATTTTGTTATGATGGGACTTTTTGTACAAAATGAGAAAACCAAATTATTTGGTATAATGGTACTTTTGGTATTTTATGCACAACTATGTTATGTCTTAAAAGGTGTATTCTTAGTGCCGTGTGTCCGTGTCCAGTTAACCTGTTCTAAACAATTGCGATATATGGAGTGTTTCTTGAACGTTATAGTTTGGTCTTTCCCGGAGATCTTTCGGCTGCATTTTTGGTGTCTTTTCTGTGCCCTCTGTTTCTCTATACAATCAAGAATTGTTTTGCAGCTTAAATGATATCATAGCTTAGCAAGGCAGGGGCCAAAAGATCAGGTCTAGAATGAAAAGATACTAGATTGAGATACGAATTAAAGCCCATGCATGACTCTACATCCTTGCAGCTCTCTATATCAGATATTTTGATTGCATTAAAAATCCAAGACGATCAAATGTTGTCATCATGCATATAGATAGTTTTTGTGCATTTTGAGACCCCTGACTCTCGTGTTTTGCTTCTTTTCTATACTCTCTTTAGGGTGGCTTTGCCATGCGGCAGTATATTTCAGAACTTATGCCATTAATCGTTGAAGCTCTACTGGATGGGGCAGCTGCCACCAAACGTGAAGTGGCCGTTTCAACACTTGGTCAAGTTGTACAGAGTACAGGGTATGTGGTTTCTTCAGCCTTTGATCTCATTATTCCTTTGTGATCAGTCTTTTGCTTACTATTTCTTTTGGTTCCTAGAAAATTTATGATGGGGGCTTATTTCTAATATTTTTTGTGCCACATACGTACTTTTTCTATCATTTGGACTTGGGCGTGCTATCTATAATTTTCAAACTTCCATTATTTTTTGCTGGTAGTTTGCACCACATCGTTTATTCGTGGTTCCGGTGCACTACTATCGTTTTTGAATTTTAAAAATCTTGCCTGAAAGTTTTGTTGTTTGTAATGTTCGTAGATATGTCATAACTCCATACAATGAGTATCCTCAGTTGCTTGGCTTACTCTTGAAACTGCTCAATGGTGAGCTGGCTTGGTCAACCAGAAGAGAGGTTTTGAAGGTAACTGCAATGCTGTTGTCCGATATTGTTTTTTTCCTAGGATTAGGCAGTACGTAAGTTCACTGAGGATGAATTTTGCAGGTTCTTGGCATCATGGGTGCATTAGATCCCCATGTGCACAAGCGCAATCAGCAAAGCTTACCTGGATCCCATGGTGAAGTTACCCGGGTGACCGGTGATCCTGGTCAACATATAAGATCAATGGATGAATTGCCTATGGATCTCTGGCCCTCCTTTGCAACATCTGAAGATTATTATTCCACTGTGAGACTTAAACCTGGAACTTATTGTTTCCATTTTTAGCTTGTCTAACTGGAATCTACTGCTGCAGGTTGCTATCAACTCACTCATGCGGATACTCAGGGATCCATCTCTGTCAAGTTACCACCAGAAAGTGGTTGGATCTCTTATGTTTATTTTCAAGGTTTGGAGACTCAGTTGGGCATCATGTTTCTCATTGTTTTACAACTCTCTCTTAGGCAGGATTCTTATATTACTATCCTGCTTTGTTCCTTTCTACTTTTGGCATTGTTATTCCTGCGACTTATTTGTTTTTGTCTTCTCACTTTTGCATGTACAGTCCATGGGCCTCGGCTGTGTCCCTTATTTGCCTAAGGTTAGTTTACTAGCACACATAAATTGCAATAAGGACAGATACGGGAATTGTTGCTCTCGTTCCATTGTAGCCTTACTTTTTAATTTGGCTGGAAATTAACGTTTGCAATGTGAGTTCATCAAATGTGGTTCTTGAGGGTTCGCGAACAGTTTCCACGCCCGGCAGACACTCAGAAAAGGTGAAAGAGAATGAATCTGAGCTGAATAAAGATAAATCGTTACGGCATTACTCTTTGATTACCGAAAGAAAAGTCAAATCTTTACTTTCAAACTTGTAAAAGTAGGGGACAACCAGCTAGTGATACTGGGCAAGTTGAAAACTTAAGTAGAATATACTGAAATTTTAGTGGTGGTAATTCGTATATTCTTTTCTAAACATTTGTTACGGGATGGTTTTTGCAGAGATGCTCAAAATTATGACTCTTTCTTTTATTTTTTCTGTAGGTTTTGCCTGATCTCTTTCACATTGTACGAACATGTGAGGATGGTCTAAAAGAATTTATAACATGGAAGCTTGGAACCTTGGTATCTATTGTCCGCCAGGTATTATTTTCGTTTTAATAATATTATCTGTCTTGTCATTCTTTTGGATTAGTAATTTTCTTCAGATCTTTAAATGATTTTGTGTTTGTAGCACATCCGTAAGTATCTGCCAGAGTTGCTCTCTCTGATATCAGAAATATGGTCATCCTTCAGCTTGCCTGTTGCTAACAGACCTGTTCACATTGCTCCTGTAAGACCATTAGAATTTCAGTTGGTATTAAATACCACACATACTTTTCGTGTGGGGCATTTTAGAACTGATACTTTGATTAATGATCTTACTGGTCATTTTCTTTTCTGATTTTAGATTCTGCATCTCGTGGAGCAACTTTGCTTGGCGCTCAACGATGAATTCAGAAAGTACCTTGCTGATATACTTCCCTGCTGTATTCAAGTTCTTACTGATGCAGAGAGGTTTAGTGACTACACATACGTTATTCCTATTCTCCACACGCTTGAAGTTTTTGGTGGTCAGTCTGCCTTTTTTTTCTCTGCTCCATGTCTTGGTTTGTATCACTTTGATGTTGAGGTATCTACTGGTCTCATCTTACTTTGCAGGGACATTAGATGAGCATATGCATCTGCTTCTTCCTGCACTTATTCGGTTGTTTAAATTGGATGCTTCAGTAGAAGTAAGACGCGGCGCAATCAAAACTCTCACAAGATTGATACCTCGTGTGCAGGTTGGTCTAAAAGGGAGTCCTGCCAAGTTCATTTTTTCCATTTGATGGCATATTTTCCTTACTTCCTTTCTTCTCTTCGTTTCCATTTTGCAGGTCACTGGACACATATCTTCTCTTGTGCATCACTTGAAGCTTGTCTTGGACGGGTCTGATTTTTTTTCCCCTCACATTAATCACCAAGGATATATGAGACTTATTCTCTCAAGAAATAGATAAAAAATGAAATGACAAAGATTTACTGTTCTACGTTGTTCTGATGTTGACTCTAGTGGGTACACTCTCAGATATCAAATCCTGATCCATCTATATCTATGGACTCACGTGTGTAAAAAACAACCTTTTATTTTAATTTATTAGTTTGGAGTATATATTAGTTGTAACTGCTTTTTCCTTTTACTGAAGGTCATCAAGTAATTTTTGGCTGAACTCAGAATTCTGAGTGGCTACTCATTTTATTAGTATTTCAATTTTAGTCATGCTACAACGTTCTGTTAAAAAATTAGTTATCTTTCCTTTTCATGCCAATTCTTACCTTATTCTTCATGACAATTGCTTGATGATTCTATTACTGGTCTTTTATATAATTCACTAATTTTATTTCTTGTTTTTGACCTTATCACTCAAATTGTGTATTAATTCTGAGGCAGACCGGATTGCAAGTTCTTACCTGATAAAAGCTTTGTACTATGTGATCTCTGTGATACTTTCTTTAAGTTTGTGTTGATAAATTGTGGGTGCCCCTTCCATTTACAGGAACAAAGAAGAGCTCAGGAAGGATGCTGTTGATGCACTTTGTTGTCTAGCTCATGCTCTTGGAGAGGACTTCACCATTTTTATTCCTTCTATTCACAAGCTTATGGTTAAACATAGGCTGCAGGTCTGAGTTAGTCTTTTTTCCCAATCATCACTAGCATCCCAACATTATAAAGGTTTATACTGCTGAGGAATTTGTTCTTGATACAATAAGTATTTCATATACAGCACAAGGAATTTGAAGAAATCCGAGGACGACTGGAAAAACGTGAGCCACTGATTTTGGGGAGCACCGCAGCTCAGAGATTAAATCGGCGGTTCCCGGTTGAGGTCATCAGTGATCCTTTGAGTGATGGAGAGAATGACCACTATGAGGT
Organism: Nicotiana obtusifolia; assembly: GCA_002018475.1. Classification (NCBI taxonomy): domain Eukaryota; kingdom Viridiplantae; phylum Streptophyta; class Magnoliopsida; order Solanales; family Solanaceae; genus Nicotiana; species Nicotiana obtusifolia. The sequence continues at coordinate 75,415 of MCJB01049920.1, forward strand.
TGGGACGGACATGCATAAGCAGCTTAAAAGCCATCAGGTAGTTTGTCTTCTTTGTTTGTGAGGGACTGGAACTTAAGTTCCTTGTAATTACTGGCAGGGATGACATTCTTTCTGATTGCTTTAAGAGTTTGAGCACCCATAACTATAACAGCACCTTCTCCCTCTACCAAACAAAAGAAACGAAGTGGCGCTTCCCTTCCCCACAAGAGGGAAAGAGTCCTACTTATTTGCTAGTTATTTATATGCTTCGCCATAAGTTGCAGACTCCTGACAGCATGGAGTTGTCTGGCAAGGTGATAGTATGCGCCTTTCTGTCTGTACTTTGCTATCCAGGTCTAAATCTAATTCTGAGTGAGCTTAGAATATGCTTTACTGTCTTGAGATATTTACAGTATGGTTGATTTCATGAATGGAGACAAAGGGTGAAGGAACAAGGAAATTTTGATCACTTCCACTAGGTAGATAATTCATTAGTTACCTTGTGTTGTTTTTGGTACCATTTTAAGGAAGCAGATATATATTCTCTTTTGTCTGTCCAATTTAGAAAGGGCTGAAAAAGCTGACATGGAGGTTATGAAACTCATTTACTTCCTCTCTTTCCTTCATTTTTTCTTGTTGGAAAAAAGTTACTTCCCTATTTTACTTACCAAAGAAGGGAGATATAATCTTTTCTTATATAATAGAAAAATAAAAGGGATTCTGTAGGTATCCAGTTAGGTGGGGGCTGCCTTCAATCCATTTTTGGAGTCAAATCCCTTGCCCATCATTGCGCCTTTCTTTCTTAATGTAGGAAACATGATGTTAGATATGAAGTTAGTGCCTGTATTTTGAGTTGTAGTAGGGATTGTTGTATTTCTATTTCACGTCTGCCTTATTTTATTTCGTTTATTTATTTGCTTGTTTGCTTTTCTTCAAAAGTCCCATGATGTTTAGTCAGGTATTTTGACTCTAGTTTACGTTTATGTAGGTTAATGATGGCAGATTGCGTACCGCTGGTGAGGCTTCTCAACGAAGCACTAAAGAGGATTGGGCAGAGTGGATGAGACATTTCAGCATTGAACTTCTGAAAGAATCACCTAGTCCAGCATTGCGAACTTGTGCAAGACTCGCTCAACTGCAGGTAGTGTCCTCTTCAACCTTCTCTTCCTCATTGTTGTTCAAGGAGAAGAAAAAGAAACAAAAGTTAAAAGAGTTTCAAGCAAAGAGGAAGTGCTAGAAATATACAGGGGTTTCTGGTCGTGTTCCTCTTTTCTAATGTTGAACTTTTGCAGCCTTTTGTCGGGCGAGAGTTGTTTGCTGCAGGTTTTGTTAGTTGCTGGTCACAACTTAATGAGGCTAGTCAAAGGCAGCTAGTACGTAGTCTAGAAATGGCATTTTCGTCTCCAAATATCCCTCCTGAAATTCTTGCTACACTTCTGAATTTGGTTAGTTTTTCATTCTTCTCAAGTGGAGCATGTTCTTCAATTTTGAAATTATTGATCCATTGATGTTCACGTGAATTGATGTTAATACGAAATTTGAGCTCCAAAAAGGGGCATATACATGTTTGTTCATCATCTATGGTTAGGAGAATCAATGTATGTATAAAGGATGTTGCTGTTTCATATTCTTGAACTGGCTTAGTGCAAATATTTATATAATATATTAATTTTTACCCCTCAAAAAAAAAAAAAAAGAATCTCCCGAAGAATTACCTTAACAAGATATTCCCTCCAATTTTCCTGTAATAGACATGCCCCTAGGAAAAGCTGAAGTGCTCAGAGCTGTACAGCCACACTTTAAATCATAATGGTAATAGTATTATCTCGTGTCTTTGAGTTATTGGATATTGATTTTTTTGGATGGGGGGTTGGGACAATATCATAATTTAACTGTAAGGTGGGGGAGGGATGGGGAGCAATGACTAGATAATTATTTTGAATAATCACCAGGATTGTACTGTAGTTTTAACGAATGCATTGGAAAATTTCTGTTTGTTCGTTTTCGCAGTACTACTGTTGATGAAGGAGTAACCTGAGCTCGAAAAAAATTGTTTTTGTGTGGGAACTCGATATGGGATCATATTCGTTTGCCTCCTCTTTTAGGGTCTTCTAGGTTAGAAGTATGTTTGATTGGGATCTGAGAGGAAATTTACTTGCAAGTTGAAAAGATTCATACTTATTTAAGAAAAGAAGTTGGAATGGTTCATGGAGGCTGTTTGGGCAAAGAGTGCACTTGGTGCAAAATACACCTATTTTTGACATATCTTAGTTTATGATACTAGTTCCTCCAGGACAAGTACTAAGCTTTTTGTGCATTTTAACTTGTGGAAGGGATGGTGAAGTATGATAATAAATGATCTTCTAATGAAATGACTGAAGAGTCTAGACTATGGAGTCATGGGCATCGTCAAATGATATGGAACAGTTTCTGAAATATTTTCAAAACTGCCATACTTTTTACTTGGGTGACTGACTAGATTTTTTTTTGAAATGATTGGCTTAAATATATGAAAGAACTGTCTGTGTATTGAGACAGTAATCTGCCATATATAAAGCAGCAATCTATAATTTTTATGTAGTTTGGCTAATTGTACTTTGCAGGCGGAGTTTATGGAACACGATGAGAGACCCCTTCCTATAGATATCCGTCTGCTTGGTGCTCTTGCGGAGAAGGTGGGTTTATTTTCAAATTATGCAGTTGATTGATCTATACCATCTGTTGTTACTAGTAAAATAGGTGTATCGATAATGAGCTCTTCCTCTCAGTGTCGAGCATTTGCAAAGGCCCTACACTACAAGGAAATGGAATTTGAAGGCGCACTTTCAAATAGGAGGGACGCAAATCCTGTTGCTGTAGTTGAAGCTTTAATCCATATAAATAATCAATTACATCAACATGAGGTCTTGATTTCTTAGTTTCTGGTTGCATCTTATTTATGTTTCACAGTGACATTCTGGCGATTAAACTTTGTCATGCTTGGCATCTTCAGGCAGCTGTTGGAATATTAACATATGCTCAGCAGCATTTGGGGGTTCAATTGAAGGAGTCATGGTACTGTTATACTGTTTAGTAGCGCCGTGTTCTTTTGTCCGGTTAATCTTAATTGGTCACTATAGTTCGCATAAGTTTTAAACGTGAAATGTTGGTCTCAAATGTATCTTCCCCTTCTCTGATGTCATTTCATTTGTCGTTTTTCAAGGTATGAGAAATTGCAACGCTGGGATGATGCTCTTAAAGCATACACTGCTAAGGCGTCACAAACTTCGAGTCCGCATCTCGCTTTGGATGCTACTTTAGGTTTGTATTAGTTGATCACTTACTGCATAATCTGATCTATGCCTTCTGCTTGCCCAATTATTGAACTTATTTGATCCAAGTGGTAAATCGTGCTAGATCTGAGTTTTCTTTCAAAGCATATTGATCTTTACTTTTGAGATTCCTCAACTGAAAAAAGGTAAAATCCCAAGGAAAATGATTGACCCCCTCTAACTACCTGATGTAATACTTACATGGTTCTAGGTGATAATCTCTTTCATGCTTTCAGGGGAGGCTGTTTTGTCACTTGTTCTTAAATTGCTTGGTGGCTTAAATAAATGCTAGTGTAGGTTCTTGGGATTTAGTTAAGTTGTAACATCAAGTTCGTGTTATCCTTCTGGTTATTGTTGGAGCAGTGAATATTATTTGTTGCTGTATTATGTGCACTTAATTTACTTGATGAAGATCTGTATCTTTTCTGTGTTTCCTTAAGGGCGTATGCGATGCCTTGCTGCTTTAGCTCGGTGGGAGGAGCTTAACAATCTTTGTAAGGAATACTGGACGCCAGCTGAGCCAGCAGCTCGACTGGAAATGGCACCAATGGTTCGTCAACTTATATGTAATTAATAAGAGTTTTTATTGTTTCGATAATCAGTAGTGAATGCATGTTTGAATTGGTTTAGGCTGCTAGTGCTGCCTGGAACATGGGTGAGTGGGATCAGATGGCAGAGTATGTTTCTCGGCTTGATGATGGTGATGAAACCAAACTCCGAGTCTTGGGAAATACTGCTGCCAGTGGTGATGGAAGTAGTAATGGCACCTTTTTCAGGGCCGTTCTTCTAGTTCGGCGAGGGAAGGTAGTCTTTCATTTTCTCACTCATTAATCTGCTTTGTGTTGTGACGTGCTCTGCTCTGGTGTGAGTAATGTTTTTACTTGCATTCATTCTTCCATCAGTACGATGAAGCACGTGAATATGTTGAAAGAGCAAGGAAATGTTTGGCGACCGAGCTCGCTGCACTGGTATCTTTCTTCATCTCCTCACTAGAGATGATTTTACTGCAGAAATCTTGACAGTTCTCAGTTGATTTGTTTAGGTTCTTGAGAGCTATGAACGTGCTTACAGCAACATGGTCCGTGTTCAGCAGCTTTCTGAATTAGAAGAGGTGATATATATTGTTTTTACTTCTTAGTCTCTTTAATTGAGTTATTCCTTAGTATTATGCTTTTAATGATCTAACGATTTGTTTTCTTCTTTCTAATTAGGTGATTGAATACTGCACTCTTCCTATGGGAAACCCTGTAGCTGAAGGAAGAAGAGCTCTTGTTCGCAATATGTGGAATGAGCGCATAAAGGGTACAAAAAGAAATGTTGAGGTAATATCAATTTTCTCACAATGGGTGGGAACTTTTTTGGATGTATATTCATGATCCTTTACATTTTCAATCTGAGCAATGCTTAGGTGAGAGCTTTCAGTATTCTCAAATTCATGGCATCTTACAGAAGCTCTCTGTGTGTCTGGTCTTTTTCCTATCTTAATGTGATTCCATGTTCTGTCTGTCTGTCTGTCTTTCTCTCTCTCTATATATACCTGTATATATATATATATAAAAGTCATAAGTTTTTCCTGCTTTGGTGGATCATTTCTCTGACATTCTTCCTCTGTTATCTGCGACATATTCTTATTTTTTGCAGGTTTGGCAAGCACTTTTAGCTGTGAGGGCACTTGTATTGCCTCCTACAGAAGACATTGAAACATGGATCAAGTTTGCATCACTTTGCCGGAAGAATGGCAGAATTAGCCAAGCTAGATCTACATTGGTTAAACTTTTACAGGTTAGTAATTTATCCCTATGGGTTGTGGACGGAAGTGTGCTTTATTTTGTGGCATATCTTTCTTGTTATTGCTCTATTTGTGCTCTGACTTTCTATGATTCTTTTTTGTCCTGCAGTTCGATCCAGAATCAACTCCTGCAACTGTGCGGTATCATGGCCCCCCTCAGGTGATGCTAGCATACTTAAAGTACCAATGGTCACTTGGCGAGGATCATAAGCGAAAGGAAGCCTTTGCTAGGTTGCAGGTATTGCATTTCAGAGATAAAATTACAATCACATTCCTGTCACAAGACATAAATATCATGATCTTACTTTGTGGTCTGTCTCTTGTATTTAATTTTGATGTCGAAGGACCTTGCCATGGACCTCTCAAGAACAGCCGCTCTTCAACCAGTAATGCAGAATGGATTAGTTGCTTCTTCTGGTGTGCCACTTGTTGCTCGTGTATATCTCAGACTTGGCACTTGGAAGTGGGCACTTTCTCCTGGTTTGGATGATGATTCTACACAAGGTAAAGCGTGAAGACACTCCACTCCCCTTCTCAAAAATAAAAGATAATAAGGCTTTCTTCTTGGTGGTGTGACATCTTAATGATATCATATCTAACTATTTTTTTTTTTTTGGATAATATTGTCTTTGTCAGAAATTCTTAGCGCATTTAGAAATGCTACTCACTGTGCAACGAAGTGGGGAAAGGCATGGCATACCTGGGCACTTTTCAATACCGCAGTGATGTCTCATTACACACTGAGAGGTTTTGCGAATATTGCTTCACAGTTTGTTGTTGCTGCCGTAACTGGTTATTTTCACTCTATAGCATGCGGAGCACATGCTAAGGGTGTTGATGATAGTTTACAGGTAATTTGTGTATCTGCAGCTAATTTAATTCAGTTGTTCTTGGAAGACTACCTTGTGTGATGTGGAGGTGTCGTTGGTCTGTCCTTGCTGCTAAATGTCCTTTTTTTAGCTTAGTGTTTGCTTAGCATTTTGTTTCCTTGCAGTGACATGGTGTCATTTTCTTGCTGGCTTCTTGCTATAGTTTAAGTTCATGCATCTTTTGGACAAGTTCAGCTGAATCAATGTGTTGTATTGAATTTAATTTTCAGCGCTGTGTCATAGTTGCCTTGTTATCCAGCAAGCCTTCCTATTAGATTCACTAATGTTCGCCATTGACTTTTCTGTTACATTATAGTTTTACTTTTCTAATGGTCGTGTTTCTGAGTTTCAGGATATTCTTCGCCTTCTTACTTTGTGGTTCAACCATGGAGCTACTTCGGATGTCCAAATGGCATTGCAGAAAGGATTCACACATGTTAACATCAACACATGGTTGGTTGTTTTACCTCAGATTATTGCACGAATACATTCAAATAACCATGCTGTCAGAGAACTGATACAATCCTTGCTAGTGCGAATTGGACAGAGTCATCCACAGGTATTTGCTAGATATTTTCCACATAGCAAAAATTATTTTGCTATCTTATCATCACTGTTTTCCCCGTGAAAGATATTTGCTTTTAATCCCCACCCCCTACTTTATCCCTCTTAATTTCTCCTTATCACGTAATTGTGAATGGCTTGTGTACTATTACTATTTTTGGGTTAATTTATTTGATATTTGACCTTGTTATAAGCTATTGGAACATAGACTAACTATTCTTTAACGGGAAGACCCGCTATGAAGGATCCATGGCTGAGCTACCATGGTAATTTGAAGTTATTCGTGCAGCTTTAAAAGAGTAATAAAGATAGATTATAAATGGAAATGATCTAAACCTCGGGACAGCATTCTCCTCACTGAAGAGCTGTACGATCAATAACCTAGTTCCTATAAAAATCTGTGTATGCAAATGTACTTAGGCAACACTATAATTAACAAGTGCAGTCTTGCAAAATTGTAGAAGTGCTGGACATGCACATGCAAATGAATGAACGCTGAGAATACGTAGTATATCAGAATTAAACCTAATAATGTGAAAGCCTTGAGAGGGTAACAGTACAATTGCACTCAAGTTAGGAGCAAAGTATCATGGCATGTGCTTATAAGTTATTTTAGTGGTCAGACACAAAAGGACTTTACTTCTATGTCCTGAGCAAGTGAGACTATAGTATATCTTTAACCTCTTGTGGTTGCTTTTGTATAATTCTTCTTAGTTGTCCAATTTTTAATATATGTGCACCTTTTCTGCAGGCTCTTATGTATCCGCTTCTTGTGGCATGTAAGTCAATTAGCAATTTGCGCAGAGCTGCGGCTCAAGAAGTGGTTGATAAAGTTAGACAGCACAGCGGCGTACTCGTTGATCAGGTGATCTGGAACTGGTTTACTGTGATAGTTTGATGGTTTCTGTATGTACTGTTCTGACTTTGGCATGATTTTGAAGGCCCAACTTGTCTCAAAGGAGCTTATCAGGGTTGCTATACTGTGGCATGAAATGTGGCATGAGGCACTGGAAGAGGCCAGCCGTTTATATTTTGGTGAACACAACATCGAGGGCATGCTGAAGGTGTTAGAGCCTCTGCATGAAATGCTTGAGGAAGGAGCAATGAGGAACAATACCACTATAAAGGAGAAAGCATTCATCCAGGTGATTGCTCCTAATTAAAATGTGCTTATGTTCTCTCTATTGTGACATACATACTTTAACAATGTTAGTAGATTCTCCCTGCCTTTCCATTTGCTTGTCCCTGTGCTTGGGTGAGTCTGCCAAAGCAATGATGTTGGTTTGGCTAAGCTTGAGCCAGTTAAGGCTAGATTCTGTGTATGGTGTTTCCTTACTATTAGTTGTGTATTAATTATTCTTGGACTTCATTAACTAACTGAGAACACTCATTATTTAACGATGGATTGAACTAATGGATAGAAACACACATTTTCAGGCATACCGTCTTGAGTTGTTGGAGGCCTATGAATGTTGTATGAAGTATCGGAGAACTGGTAAAGATGCTGAATTAACGCAGGTACATTTTTGACATTGGCATCTCTCTCGTTCTTTGCCTTTTAATTTATTTATTTGTAATTCTTTTTAACTTTGTTATTTTGTATTTTCTATGTGATGAATGCTAGTGCCAAGTATCTAAAAAGTTTTTTTAAATAATTTTTGTCTTAATAATTTGGACGATGCATTTCACAATTTGAGGATAGGAAACTAATTATGATCCTTTTTGTTATGGGAGGTCCTTTCTGCTAGCAATAAATTGGCTAGAGAGGCATGCTCTTACTTCTCCTAGAATTCCTGAAGCTTAAGTTACAAACATACAAATACGGGTTGAAATGGAAAGTTTTGAAACTAGAAGGAAGATGTAGAAGAGTAGATGCCCGAAAGGAATCCAACATCTATTCCTCCACAAAAACGCTCAGGGGAGAAAAAACTTCTTGATTACATACCTGGTTGGAAGTTTTGTCCTATGTGGTGGTGGATCATATTAAGTTGTTCTCAAATAGGCAGCATGAGCGTGGAGAATATCGGGCTTCAATGTCCTGCTGCTAGGAGACTTCACATTTCTTATCTGATTTGCTATCGACGATGAAGCCCTGAGCCGTGAGTATTGACGCACCTTTTTGACTCATTCTATATTCCAACTTCAAAAACTGAAAGAACTTCTTGACTACATGCCTGATTGAAAATTTTGTCTCATGGGGTGGATCATGTTAAGTTGTCCTCAAATAGGCAGCATAAGCATGAAGAATATTGGGCCTTGGTGTCCTGCAGCTAGGAGACTTCAAATTTCTCCTCTGATTTGCTAACGATGAAGAAGCCATGAGAGTATTGATGAAGACTAGAGATGGACACGGGAGAGTAGTTTCTGAAGTCCGACTGATTGAATGAGTCAATTAGGTGCATTGATGAAAGAGCAACAGAAGAACTAGTGCCCATCAGAATCACCAGAGTTTAGCACAGCACACTTGTGCTCTTTAAATTTCTTAAATAGGGTGGAGATATGTGGGAGACTCGTGGATGTTCAATATGGTGTTTAGATTTCTTCAAGAAGGTGTGAGACACGTATTTGGTGGATGTTCAATGTAACATGGCTGACATGAATAGGGTCAAAATTTGTGTGTGGGGAGGGGGGAGGGGGGGATTGAGAACTAGGGTATAGACTTTGGTTATATTTGAGGTTTACGGGATGGAGAGGTGAAAAGAAGGATGATGGGGGGGGAGAGTGGAAAGGAAACAAAGTAAGCAAGGGGAATTTGTTACCTATGCGGAAATGGAGTTTAGGTTGAAGACAAAGTAGAATGGTGGGGTCGTCTAGATTTTTTATGATAACCGTGGTGTTTGGGCTAGCTTGCGCGCACCTCGACTAATTCCACAGGATACCTACTATCTCCTGCCAACAAAAAATACCAGGTAACTCTGTCCACCAAGGCTTGGACAGATGAGAAGAAATCCCCTAGTATGTTTGCTTCTGCTGGAATTTGAATTTGAGATATCATGGTTCTCACTTACTTCATCGACCACTAGGCCACACCCTTGGGTGCGGTCGTCTAGGGAAATGGAGTTTAGGTTGAAGACAAAGTAGAATTGTGGGGTCGTCTAGATTTTTTATGATAATCGTGGTGTTCGGGCCAGCTTGCACGCACCTCGACTAATTCCGCGGGATACCTGCTACCTCCAGCCAACAAAAAGTACCAGGTAACTCTGTCCACCAAGGCTTGGACAGATGAGAAGAAATCCCCTAGTATGTTTGCCTCTGCTGGAATTTGAACTTGAGATCTCATGGTTCTCACTTACTTCATTGACCACTAGGCCACACCCTTGGGTGCGGTCGTCTAGAATTATGAAATGGTGAGAATAGAAGGATCAAGAAAGAGGGAGAATAAGCATTCGTTCCCTTGGATTAGTGAACTGGCCTAGAGAAGTAATGTAAGTAGTTCACTAATTAGACTAGTCTAGATCCAATTAGAAAACTAAAAACCGTAGGTCCAGATGTAACGATCCAAACTTTTCTCGAGTTGAAGAGGTCTGTTGTAATGATGTCGGTATTCGCTATTGAGATGCCGAAATAAGCTCGATAGTGTTAGATCAAAGTATCAAACTACAAGCCACTAGGGGAGTAGGGTGGAATATCGAGAGTCGACACACTTGGAGGGCTTTAAAGGGCTTTTCTCAAAACAAAAAGGATTTAACATCATGAAGCACTCGTCAGCACTCAGCTATAATTTGAACATTTACATCTGTATAGGGTTCCAAGTAACCTAACAACAGCAACAACAACTTATCCAGTGTGTATGCAGAACTTATCCTACCTTGTGAAGGTAGAGAGGCAAAAAAAATATCCGGTTTATTCGAGATAGCAGAGCAGAGTTGGCACAATATGTAACCCCTAGGTTATCAGTGTCGACGAAGAGGATCACTCAATACTGCTACCGGCACTCATTAGTTCGGATTGAGTAGCGTGAAGGAGATAATAGAAGGACCTTAGAAAGTAGTTCCGTCTTTTCAGGTCCTCCGGACTTGAGATGTTGAACCTCTTAATATTTGCAAGAAATTACAACAGGGACCACGACTTCCACCTCAACGATGTTAGGAAATGAGGCCCATTTTGGGGAAGGCTTGTCCTTTTGAACTCTTCTCCTGAAAATGATAGGAGAATGAGGGGAGATAGGGATCTTGACATCTTGGTAAATTCAGTTCATTGTATGTCTAGTACGTACTGGTCTAATATAAGGGTTTTATGTCCATGGATTGGAAGACCTTTTTCCTCGTCACTGTACGTTCTGTTAGCAATTAGCTTGTTGTAGAATGTAGACTAGCAGGGTGTTATTGTCTTGTTATGATGCTAATTGTACACCTTAACCCATCTCTCCTTTCTCCAGTTCAGTTTGTCAATTAGCATCAACTTCACTAGGAGGCACTCCTACTTTATTTATTTTTCGCAGTTTGACTTGGCGAGACATGACTATATAAGTTTCTAGATGCACTTCTTGTTTGTGGATCACTACTCACCGTAAAATAGTTAAAAAAAGTTAACATGAGAAGATTTATATGCCCCTGACGGTGCATATCTTTATATGAATCTTGCGTCATTATGTTGCTGCCAAAGCAGAAGCTTCACATGGACCTGGGAGAGCCATAAGTCCCAATCTTCCCATGGCCGAAAGCTCTGCAACATGCTGGTAGCTTTTTGATCCTGGCCCTAAACTTGAGTGAAGTAGAATGAGTATTGTTGCTCATAAGTAGCCGTGGTTATGCTGCTCAAGAATTGCAAGGAGGAAGGTCCCTCAAGCTTTCTCACATCTCCATTAACTTGGCTATAACAAAAAAAATTCTTCTTTTTCTACATATTTTATTTCAAAATGAAATCTTCATGTTTTGTCTAGTTGCGACAGAGTATAATAGTTTTCTATTTTTTTTTCTTCTGACAAGGTACTGTAGACTTTATAGTTAAGAGTCCATTATCTTACAAATCAAATTCGCATCTTGCTAGGCTTGGGATCTCTATTATCATGTATTCAGGCGGATAGATAAGCAGCTTCAAACACTCACAACCCTGGATTTGCAGGTAAGCAGCATCTTATGTTTTGTTATTGGAATCAGTCATGTTGCACCATTTTCAACTAACGTTGTTTTGCTTTTCATGCCAGTCTGTTTCCCCCGAGTTATTGGAGTGTCGAAATTTGGAGCTAGCTGTTCCTGGAACTTATATTGCAGGTACATTTGAAATTATTACTCGGACACGCGGTTAAGCCAGTTTTGTGACATGCATATTAATACTGTGGCGTTATATCATCCTTCAAAATTTTCATCTCAGATGCACCAGTGGTGACAATTGCATCATTTGCACCCCAACTTGTTGTAATTACATCCAAACAACGGCCTCGAAAATTGACAATCCATGGGAGTGATGGAGAAGACTATGCTTTTTTGCTCAAAGGGCATGAAGATCTACGCCAAGATGAACGTGTCATGCAGGTTAGCAATTGGTTGTGTATAGTTATGCTTTGTACAGGGAGGCTGGTTCGGAGGATTCTGCTTCCTCTGTTCCTAAACATTTGGTGAGGCTTTATTTCTTTCTTCCTTCAACCTAGAACTAAAAAATACAATGGATTTTTGCTATGCACCAGTTGTTTGGTCTGGTTAATACTTTGCTCGAGAATTCTAGAAAGACTGCAGAGAAAGATTTATCAATTCAACGATATGCTGTCATTCCATTGTCCCCTAATAGTGGACTGATAGGATGGGTTCCAAATTGCGACACCTTGCACCAGCTTATTCGAGAATATAGGGATGCCCGGAAGGTTTGTTTAGTCATAGACCTTTTCCTATTTGAAATAGACTAGTATTTCTGTCTAAATGTTGTATATTCTTCCAATTTTACAGATCACCCTAAATCAAGAGCATAAATTGATGCTGAGTTTTGCACCGGATTATGATAATTTGCCACTTATTGCTAAGGTGGAGGTGTTTGAATATGCTTTGCAAAATACAGAAGGGAATGACTTATCAAGGGTATATATTTTATGAAAACTACTTGACTTTCAGCCTATTGCAGTAACATCTTTGTTAGATAAATATTAGCAATTTCGTTCTGTTTATTGTTTTCCTAAGGTATTTATTTTGGGTCATATAGGTTCTTTGGTTAAAGAGTCGTACTTCTGAAGTCTGGCTGGACAGAAGAACAAATTATACAAGAAGTTTGGCTGTCATGAGTATGGTATGTGATCCTTCCTTCCTTTTCTTCAGAACCTTTCTTAAAGCTTATTCTCTGGTCAGGTTCGATTGAGAACAATGCTTCCCTGTTTATTTATTTATTCTTTTCTTCAATGCATTTTGTGGGGGTGGGTTTGCTATAATATGAACAATAATCGTTTTTTCTCTCTGGAAAAACAGGACAGTAAATCAATTGACTTGTTTATCAGCCTTGCGTAATACTATAAAACAGGCTAGCACTGGACAACCTCTTTACTTGTTTTCCCCTTTTCATTTGAGAAGAAGACACTGGGTACAGGGGGCTAAGGTCTTTGGAGGCTTCTAATCATATGTCAGAATCTAAACGCAACCATTGCCTTTATATATGAGAACACTACTTTGTTATGGAATTTCATTTGCAATTATTGGGTTGACCGAAATTACTTTATAACAAGGCGTATGCATAGTAACCGCACAAGTTTTGCTTTCATATAAGCTGCATTTATAGGGTGAACCTCTCTTTGGTGAAATGATCTTGCTGTGCTTGATCAGAATTATTGCAGTGTTTGTGGTTGATACTTCTTGTTTCTATTGTTGCTTTTCATCTTCTTGAGCCGAGGGTCTTCCGGAAACAGCCTCTCTACCACCTAAGGGTAGGGGTAAGGTCTGCGTACACACTACCCTCCCCATAATCCACTTGTGGGGTTCCACTTGGCTTCTTGTTGTTGTTGTATCTTAAAATGCTTACTTTAGATGAGGAATAGTTAATTTTCTGACCGAGTTCGGAAAGAAGAGTTACTTTTGTACTCATTCAGGGTCATTAATTTCCTTACCTAGGACCTGAAGTGATACTGTTTTACTCGCAAAAACACCTTTCGTCCTATCTTATGTAAGGTCATTCAGTTTGAGACAAAGTTAAGATGGGAATTTGACTTCTTTATTGTATTATTACTGGTGAAAGAGAATATTAGATAGGTGGCGTTACGTTAGTTTGATATAGAAAATCATTGCATGTGAAGTTCTGTAGGATAACATCTTTGATGTAATGGCGTCAAACAGTTATTGGAAATCTTCGATGGAACTAATATCTCGTAAATTGGGTAGCTTGAATGGCAAAGCTAAAACATGGAGATGCTTTCTTTTTAGTTGCTTCTCTTGTGTACATCTGTTGAATCTGGGTTGCTCTGTCCAGGTTGGATACCTTCTTGGTTTGGGTGATAGACATCCTAGTAACCTCATGCTTCACCGATACAGGTACTATATACTTTTGCTATTGCATTTTCTTGCTGATGACAAAAGTTTTGATATATTTATGTTCGTCATACAGTGGGAAGATTCTGCATATTGACTTTGGAGATTGCTTTGAAGCTTCAATGAATCGGGAGAAGTTTCCAGAGAAGGTAAACTGTTATATTCAAAAGATGGCTTTCCAAATTGTTGTTCTTTCTTAAGGGGAACTAATAGCTTCCTAACAAACTTTTATGTATAGGTTCCCTTTCGACTCACTAGAATGCTTGTAAAAGCAATGGAGGTTAGTGGTATAGAGGGAAATTTCCGGTCAACATGTGAGAATGTAATGCAAGTTCTCCGACTGCATAAAGATAGTGTTATGGCTATGATGGAGGTAACTTCTTGGCATCAGTCTTCCTTTGTAAAATATATTTCTCCCAGCTACCGTACTTGGGTCACACTATAATGGCTTGAATATCAGTCGGTCTCTGCTGAACTCTCCTTTTTTGCTGTACACTTGCGTGTTTTTTCAAGTCCAAAAAGATCTCGAATATAGACTCTGCAAGTACATACGAGTGATAGAAGGGTTCTATGGTCCAACTGAAGTTGGAATGACTTAGATAACTGAAAAACTAGAATCTATCCGGTCCTTTAATTCCATGTTGAATGATTGAAAGGCTTAATTAAGACTATTGAAAATGAATAATTGTCACAGCAAGTTAAACTCACAGTGAAAAGGGGATCCCTTTCATCAGTTTGAGATGGCTTGGTTTCATTCCTTGAATTATGTGGAAGGTTGCTCTTAATGGGGAGTTTGACATTTTTGTCTTGTAATGATGTAAATGTTGGCGATCTTTGATTACATTTTCAAATTATCAGCTTATTGCATTCTTCCTCTTTCTCTTCTCTTTTCTTTTCAGGCCTTTGTTCACGATCCACTTATAAATTGGCGTCTTTTCAACTTCAATGAAGTTCCACAAATGTCCACACTTGCCAGTGCACATGTCCCTCCTGTTGTGAACAGTGAGGAATCTTCTTCAAATAGAGAGCTTCTTCAGCCACAAAGGGGTGCAAGGGAGAGAGAACTGCTTCAGGTTTTAAATCAATTATGCTTGCAAAGTATCCTGGGCATGCATGCTTCATGCTTCATGCTTACGTCTTTAATTTTATTCCAGGCGGTCAATCAATTAGGTGATGCCAATGAGGTTCTAAATGAACGTGCTGTGGCTGTTATGGCTCGAATGAGTAATAAACTCACAGGACGTGATTTTACTGCTACTTCTACATCTGCGAGCTCTCTACCACATGCACTGGACCACAGTACGTTAATATCTGGAGAGTCGCGTGAAGCTGATCATGGTTTATCAGTGAAACTTCAAGTCCAAAAACTTATTCAACAAGCGTCGTCTCATGAAAATCTTTGCCAAAATTATGTTGGGTACGATCCAGATTCCCAGGATAACCTCTCTCTCTCTCTCTCTCTCTCTCTCTCTCATTGGATTGTTTCACTTGCTCTGACCATAACTTTTTGGTGTATTTTTTTTATTTTTTATTATTGAGTTAATTATATACTCCAAATCACTTGGAATATATTAAAACTGCACTGAAAGAGCCTGAATCCACCAAGCGTGAACTTGCTCAGTAGTTCTGACCTATTTTAGCAAACAATTCTCAGATATGCTGCTGTCTGATATTTCACCTTGGTGAACTCTCAATATGCAAGAACTCATAAGAATAGGTGGCCCTGTTATTTTCTTTGAATGTATGATAAACCCGTCAATTTGCCTCATGGCTTAAGAAGAAGAATTGAGGAGACTAGAATAACCCCGCCACTCGTCGACCAAAAAAGGATCATATGAATCAAAGAGATTTCACTTGGACCATGAGAACATTTCCTTTAACTGCTGAGAATTTGCATGCCAATAGTCAAATATAATGCATTTTTGATCTTTTACATGCCATAGATTGCAGAATGTTGGATTTCATGTACTAGTCCTTGTGTCATTTTTAGCAGATATGTCTATTTCCTATGCACAGCCCTTAAAGGACTGTCCAGTCGGGAAATCAAAGATCCCTAGTAATTAATGTCCTCCTGATTCGAATTTAAAGTAGATCAGATAAGTGATCTGCAAAGCTTGTTGGTATCTAATGCCCAACTGAATTGCTTCAGTGAATTATCATCATCATCATCATGATCTTTGTCATCTTTTTTTCTCGTTATCTTTTTGAGGCGGGGGCTTTGGGGGTTGAGATGCAGAGTAAAAAGTTATTTATTTGTTCTTTGGTCTAATCATTGGTTGCTTGTTTTTTTATTTCAGGTGGTGTCCATTTTGGTAGGTTAAAGATGATAATTATATGTAGATATTTGTACATAGTGTATCCTTTGGGAACTTCTTGAATGTCCATCATGTACATAATTTAGAGGTACATGTAAATTCCTAAGTTATTGGTAGCAATTTGTTGTAGTAAGCAAGCAGCTTATCGGCTGTATGTAATCTAGCTCCAAGTAAAGTTCAATAAGTCTTTTAGAGTCCTAGAATAGTGCATAAATAATTGTAAAGCAATTTAGGTCGTGAAATGGATATTTGTGAAGAGAATTAAGTTGGTTGTCTGCATCTAAAGCCTTTTGTATTCTTGATCTTCAGCATATCTGGTAATCCTGTTTGATGATGAAAAGAGTAGTTTCTTTCGGGTCCCCTAGTTTGATGTATCACTTTCTCTTGCGCATTAATGAATGGATCGACGAATTTCATCTTTCTATTTATCTGGCTGACCGAATCCTCAAAGATATCACCTTACATCCAACTTTCACCGAATCCTCAAAGATATCACCTTACATCCAACTTTCAGAGTCCAAAGATTTCACTGGTGTTCTTTTGGAGTTGGTAACGTATCTACATCAAGAACTTAAACAGTGAAGTCTATTTTCGCTGTCAGCAAAAAAGTTAATTTGTGTTTGGAATATTTCACAATTATTGGCTTAATATTCTACCACGATATGTTGTAGTCACCTAGTTCCTAGCATCTTTTCTTTCAATTCATCGAAAATGCTATTTATCAATCCTAACTAGTAGGTTGCTAATTTAGTGCATCATTCTAGTAGATGGAAGAGACTAATCAGAGGGGTATTTTAGAATTTAGATATTCCAAGTTGGCGGAAGTAGAAAAAGTTCGGTAAAGCAAAACGAGGGTTTTATCCAATGGAATGAAAAGGAGGTGCGAGAAAAGTTCGGTAAAGCAAAGTAATCTTTTGTGATATTCAGTGGTTAGAAAAATCATGTTATACTCTATTTTAATTAATGATAATTTTGACCTTTTAAAAATTTCAATAGTGAATGTTATTTTACTCGTTAAGTTTGAAGCCGATGGAAGTTCTCACAACCCAATAGGTTATAGTCGAAACAGGTAATATTTTCCGGTCCTAATAGGGTTAAGAAATTAAGCATAATACTCTTTGTGAAATTCCAATATTTTTCATTTCAAAGAAATGTACTATATGTTTTTGGACAAATATCAGTTGAAATTGAAAAAAGTTTATTGAAGTTAAAAGATTGCGGCTGAACATAAACTATACTTTGAGAAAGTTACAGCAGAAGTTTTTTTTCCCGTTCGTTATCGTAGAAGTTGAAGATTTGGAAAACTTCACTTGAAGTACATCTTCAAACCTCTATTTTAGCTTGAAGTAATTAATTTACTCGAATTCAAATTCTAAACCCAAAATTTAATGGCGAGACTTCAACTATTGATAAATACTCCCTCCGTCTCAAATTATATGTCATGCTTTCTAAAATACTTGTCTTAAGTTATTTGTCATTTTAAAAGTTTAAAATTAAATTAATTTTTTTTTTATTTTACTCTTAATATTAATTATTTTTAAAGATTATGAATAAAACAGTTAAATACCACTTCTATTTAATATTTTTTTAAGGGGCGCGTAAAAGAAACTTTGAGACGGAGGGAGTGCTGTTACATTGTTTTTGCGAGTGTAGTTATGGCCAATCAGATTACTCTTTCATTTTCAAATATAGCCTATTTTCCTCCACGTCCAACAAAAACTGCGCCAAGAGTCAACAACACCTGCATTAAAAGGCCGAACTTTTTGTGCCAACTGTACCGCCCTTTTTCAGCTGCCCCACTCTGTTTCAAACAACTACTTTTTAGACGTGTAATATGACTGTTCCCCTACTTACTTCAGGACATTGGATCGACCCCCCTCTATGTCTACTAGGGGATTTCTGTTTTTTCCTAACTAAAACCCTTCTTCCATATAAAGCATATGCTTTTTTTTTTTTTTAAATACAAAATCCGTAATGCTTTTTTATTTTTCTCCTCCGTGTACCTTGTAAACTCCACAGAAAGAAAGAAAGAAAGAATTTATGTTATCTAGGTGCTAGGTAGTAAACCTTGGCGGAGTTCTCAATCTGTTTCCTATATAGTTATTAATAGCTTACTAATTTGACAACAACAAGAAGTTCTATTATTTTTAGAATTCTTTTAGGCCTTAGCCTTTGATAAAATTTTCAGGGGTTTTGGTTTTACTCCTAAAGATGGCAGTAGTGGGAGGTGTAGCTTTGATGGGGACTAAGATCAGTCCAAATAAGTTAATTGGTAAACTGGAGAAAAGCGTATTTGGTGTTCCAGTTTCTTCAAGTCAAAAGTTTAGTTTTTCTCATGCTAGAAATTTGGAAGTTATTAAAAAATCAAGAATTGCTGTCAAAGCAGTGATGCAAGTGGGGTTGGAGAAAATTCAAAGTTCAAGTGAATCGAAGAGTTTAAAAGAAGGGTGGTTAGGCTTTGATGTGGTGACAGAAAGGGAACTAAAGGAAAAAGGATTATTGGGGTTAAGGAAAACAAAGCTAGTTTGCACAATTGGACCAGCTTGTTGTTCTTTGGATGAGTTGGAGAAGTTGGCTTTGGCAGGTATGAATGTGGCTAGGTTAAATATGTGTCATAACTCAAGGGAGTGGCATCAAGATGTAATTAGGAAAATTAAGATGTTGAATCAAGAAAAAGGTTATAGTGTATCAGTCATGATTGATACCGAGGGGAATCAAATACAGGTAGTTGATCATGGCTCCTCATCTTCTGTCAAAGCAGAGGTAACTAACCAAATTCTTCTCAGTATTGAACTATGTGTGACTTGCTAAGAAAACACAGGTAGTGTATCAGCGGTTATGTGATTTTTATTGTAAGATTATTGCTGGATTAGTTTCGCTTGTAGTCACTAAATTTTATCCATTATAATAGTATAGTCGCAAAACTATTTTTTCTCATTATTGAACGATGTGTGAATTGCTAAGAAAATACAAATGACTAAATTTTCAACACTGAGATCCTTTTTTTTTTTTTAATTTCATTTAAATGTTATTTTAATTGTCTTTTTAATAAAATATTGGTTATCAATATTTTGACTAAATTGTTATAGTGGGTAAAACAAAAAAATTAGCTTTGTAACTTTACTGTTATAGTAGATAAAGTTCAGTGGTTATACGTGAAATTAACCAATTTTGTTGAAAAGGAAAAGTTTGAAGTCTAACTTGAATTATGGTGGTATGGTTATTGTTGTGCATTAGGAGGATTCAGTCTGGTACTTTACTACTGAGAAGTTTGAAGGTTCTCGTCCGTTTACAATTCAAGCAAATTATGAAGGTTTTTCTGAAGGTAGTGATCTCGTTGATAAAAATAAATTGTTTCCTGTTTGGTTGCAAAAAGTTAGACTGAGGTTACATCCTCTTTCTTCTATTTAGGTGTCAATCCTGGTGATGAAATTGTCATAGATGGAGGAATGGCTACCTTTGAAGTTATAGAGAGAGTCGGGAATGACTTGCGCTGCAAGTGCACAGACCCTGGTCTGCTTCTGCCTAGAGCTAAGTTGAGTTTTTGGAGAGATGGCAAGCTTTTAGGAACAGAGTATGACCTCCCCACTCTATCAACAAAGGTCAGTAAATTTATTGCTCTGGTTTTTACTCATTAAAAAAAAAAATATATGCTCGAGTTTAGCTTAAACAGGATTGTGTTTCTTCAACATGCTCAATCTAAGTGTTTGAAATAACATAAATGATCCAAGAGTTGTTCAGTTTTAACCTTTTTGAATGTTCTTGAATGATTGAGGTTTATATCTACCATCTGAAGATTGTAACCAAACTGAATCTCTATCCTTTTATCTGCTTTTTGGTGATTGAACGAATCTCTAACCTTTCTGATTATGATCTACCCAGTGATTGAACATAAAGTTGTTAATTTTCCGAAGAGTTATATCTCCAATATGAATCTCTAATCTTGCTGATGCAAACTTCATGATCCACAGGATTGGTCAGATATTGTGTTTGGAATATCTGAGGATATCGATTTTGTTGCCGTTTCATTTGTAAAGGATGCCGATGCAATCAAGCATCTGAAGGACTACCTCGCAACTAAATCCCCCAAGTAAGTCACGTTTTGAGCAAAATATTATTTTTAGCTTCAACAATTATCTTCCACTTGGTTCACAGATAGCAGTTTGGTCGTCATTGATTAGCATTGCTTCATCTATTTTACTTTTTCTAATCCACTTACTTGTAATACATCCTCATTATAAACTTTGACATAGATTCGAAGTGTATTCTGGATAGTGAAATTTTTCTGAGTTTGATTACAGGGCAATAAAAGTGTTGGCAAAGATAGAGAGTCTAGAGTCTCTCCAGAGGTTGGAGGAAATTGTTGAGGCGTCTGATGGGATTATGATAGCAAGGGGAGATCTTGGAGTTGAGATTCCACTTGAACAAATTCCATCTGTTCAGGAAGATATTACTTATGTTTGCAGGCAGCTCAACAAGCCCGTCATTGTCGCCTCTCAACTTCTGGAGTCAATGGTTGAATACCCGACACCAACACGAGCAGAGGTACTAATCTTGTTTTTCTTTCTAAATTTCTTTTATTTTCTGTCTTTTGAAATTCTTTCCACGGTCTCAATATCAAAGTTTACCAAGTTTCCTGTGAACTTATCTCTTCATATTTTGGCAACCAAATTGAAAAGTTTATGCTGTCAGTACTTTCTAGTTTTCTTTTTTAAATGCCAATATATTCCTACAACTGTGAGTATGGAGTTGTAATATTAGAAGCCTTAACTTTCGAGCTTTCCCTTCTGAAAAAGCTTTTTTACTAACAGATCATAAGCTAATCTAACTTTCAATAACAATGTTTTTTTATGTGATAGGTTGCAGATGTTTCTGAAGCGGTTCGACAGTATGCTGATGCATTAATGTTATCGGGTGAGTCAGCCGTTGGATCATATGGGATGAAGGCTCTTTCTGTCTTGCGTACAACTAGCACCAGAATGGAACAATCATGTCGTGAAGAGAACAGGCAAACTTCGTTGCATCAACGTAAACTTGGAGTATCTTTGCCAGATCAAATTGCTGAGCAAATCTGCAATTGTGCAGTGGAAATGGGTATCTCCTTCTCCTTCCCCTGACTTCATCCGCGATTGTGCTTATTGTGTCAAGAATTGCATATTTTAAAGTGAAGTATGTCTATTGAGTATAAAATTTAAAGGATATGGAAGGAATGATGATCCTGATGTTTTTGGTTGATATGCTTGAAGCCTCTCTTGGACACAGTCGGTTTTTCTTTTATACCTATCCGTCGGTGTTCTATGTTCATTTGCAGGAGCAGAGTTAGGTCAATTTGTGTGGGTTCAACTGAATCTATTGTTTTCTGCTCAAACCATGTACTCCTTTATATGTACAAAAAGATTTAAAATATATACATAGGATAAAATCCCATTTATTCTGAACTTACGGACTTTAGATCTTGAATTTGCCTCTTCCTGTTTGTCTTTGATCATGATTAATTTCTTTTTACATGCTCCAGCTGACAACCTAGGGGTGGATGCTATATTTGTGTACACAAGGCACGGGAAGATGGCGTCTCTTCTTTCACGAAACCGTCCAAATCCTCCTATATTTGCATTCACAAATGACAGCAGCACTCGGATGGCTCTCAATTTGCAGTGGGGAGTTACTCCCCTACTCACTGACCTGTCCGATGACATGGAAGCTAACGTTAAGAAAACTGTCGAACTTATAAAAGCTAAGGGGATGATAAAGACGGATGATGCTATTTTGGTGGTATCAGATATCATTCCAATTTCTACTGCCCAGACAATTTTCCAGTCCATTCAGGTGATGACCATAGCATAGGATATTTTTAAGCAGACATTGCATTATGATTTCTTGTGTATTTGGAAGAGTCTTTTTACTATTTTGAGGACATTACTTTGTTGTATTCTTGGCCGTGAAGGATGCCATACTCTATTCATATCAAGGAAAGCAACTTCTTGAACTTCATCTCTGTTTCTTGCGTGATTCTAAAGTAGGGAAAAAGAATTGCTGTATGAAATGGAGGTTCATTTTTCAGAAACAAGTACAAGCAGCTTCTTTTAATTTTTCTACAGATAGAACTAACCATAAGCTTTTCTTTCCCTTGATCTGTTGAAATTAATTAAACAAATTGGAGAAACTCCTAATAAAAGGAGAAAATAGGTATTATCTCCCGTCTCAAATATAAGTCGTTTTGACCGGAAAAAAAGCTGTTCCGACACTTTTAACGTTATAAAAAAAAAAACAAGACTCATTTAATTTTTTTTCTTTCTTCATATTCTCTCTTAATACAAATTAGTGGAGCTTTAAATTAAGTGAGACATTTAAAAGGGATAAAAGATAGATTAGACAATTACTCTTATTATTATTAAGGCTACTAATTAAATGTCTTTCTCAAGAGATTTTTTAAAAGAAAGATAATACGGACTGAAGGTAGCAATATTTTCTCCTAGGTCCATTTTCTGTACGATAATGAGGCTTACAACTTGTTTGGATGGTTGTTATGTATTGTTTCATAATATATCTCAGTATTGTATTGTACTGTACTGTATTGCGCCTTGATATATACATTGTTTGAATAGATTGTTTTTTTACCGTCGTTTCATGATGTCATGCACCAATAATACGAAGAATAAACTTGCAATATCATAAAGAAAAAGTAAGGTACGAGGTAGAACTATTATATAAAAAGTAGGGTAAATGATAATATAAGATTATTTAATAATAAGGAAGGGCAAGATGAGAGGAAAAAAATAAGGTAATGACGCAATCACACTAAACCGATCGTTACACCTTTCATCGTTACGTAACGACAGATTTAACTACGATACAATAAAATTTAAGTAACAATCAAAATAAATATTATATTTACAATAACAATACAATACAACATGTAACAATCATCCAAACAAGTTTGTTAATTTTAGTAGTTGTGTGGCACGCAACGACTAGATAATGATGTTTATGAGCCGAGCTAATTGTAACATCATCAAATAGACAATAAAGTAAGATACTTGTTAAAATGTCCAAATGTTTGAAGGAGAGAGGGTGAACAGCACTTGCGTATATATTTCCGTAAAGATTAAAGCAGTAGGTGTGTCGTGCATGTTTGGGCACCAATTTGACGGCTCTACTTCAATTTTTAAGTCAGTGATTTGCAACAAGATCTCTTTTATTTTATTTCATTTTTGAGTTTTTAGCTCAAAGATATATACATATTCTTTTTCAAACAATAATTAAATATTCCATATGAAAATGAGCCAAAATTGCGGCAATTGAATTTTAATAGTAGCCAATTGTGGAAGAGTCCAAAATCCAAGACAAGGCAACTCCCCAACTTGTGACCTCTCAAGTAATGGCCAAATTTGCTTCATATGCTTCACGTGTCAATTTTGTACAAAAATCAATTGTATTCTTCCTCCTCCATTATTGATTTGTTTGTTTAACACATTAAAGAATAACAAGCTTTATATATAATACTTTTATACTAGGGTAAGAGATATATTTTTCTTTAAATCATTCGTTATTTAAAGTTGAATTTTAATGACTAATTTGAATACGGATGGTAAAAATGTATTGATGTGGGTAAAACAAACACTACTTTGACATTTTCAAACCTGAAACTCAAGATCTCGTGGATGGACATCGGTTATCTCACCTCATCTTGTGATAAAAAATACACTTATTCATATCAAAGTTTGTTTACCTGTTTTATGATAAACTTTTAACTAGTATGTATAAAATTAAAATTTTAAGATATATAAAGATTGCTTGTTGAGGATGATGGCTGCCATAAAATTTCTCAGATAAAATATTAAATTGAAAGATCGTTTTCTTAGGAAATATAATTGGTACATATATAGTATTAATACTGTTTTGTCATAGACAGATGGTCAATTCAAATGCAATAATATCTTCTGGACACCCTCAAGAGTCACCTTAGAATATTCTTTTCGTACAGTAATTTGTAAGTAAACGTTTAGGGGAAAAAATATGATTGACTACTGATTGTGATTACAACAATACAATAGTCAGATCTAAACAATCGCAATTGGTGATGGTGAGGAATCATCAAAATTGGTTTATGTTGTATGGTAATTAAATTAAACAAATACAGCCAATTGTTAAACTCTTTCTTTCTTTAGTATATTTTGTTTGTTTGGAGGTATCAAAACTAAATGAAAGGCTTGGATTTTAATCCATTTGTTTTCATGATTTATTAACTGAAACATGTGCATATTTGCATCTCTGGCCCTCCGTTTCTCCTTTCCTAAAAGTGAGGTCTTATTCTGAGCGCATTTAAATATAACAGTAACTTATTAGATGGAAATTGTAAAATAATACTAATGGAAAATTTTAGTAGCTCAGTTAATTAACTACCCAACACCTTATTGTTGAAAGTTTGATTCCTCTTCTTGTAACCCAGTCCCCCATTTTCCCTCCCCCTACTCCCATATATAATAAAAAATTATTTTATAATATGTAATACTAACCAAAATTACTGTTTCAAACTAATACTTTCTCTTTCCCCCCGATATATGTGAATTTATTTATCAGGGGTCAATCTAATCAATTTTCTGACTTCAAAACAATAACAACCTAAATTAATTCGCATTTTTAAAATTAGAACTAAAGATTTTGCAGAAATGTCTATGAATTATTATCGAGAATCAATTGTTCGTTTTGACCTCCACTTTATTAGTAGCTTTGATAATTAAAAAAAATTACATTTAGAGTAATTTTATGTAAATATTGCACCTCTGATATTTCAAAATCCGTCATTCTTTTTCAAAAAAAATAGGGCGTGAAACTTTTACCACAAAATAGTGAATAAATATCTTCAAAATTAGTTGAAATACTATATAAAAAAAAAAGGAATATAAGAAAGAACATGACAACAATTTCTGGACTTTTGCAAGAACTGAAAAGCTGGTTGGTTGGTTA
This sequence comes from Nicotiana obtusifolia, assembly GCA_002018475.1. Lineage (NCBI taxonomy): Eukaryota > Viridiplantae > Streptophyta > Magnoliopsida > Solanales > Solanaceae > Nicotiana > Nicotiana obtusifolia. The sequence continues at coordinate 100,651 of MCJB01049920.1, forward strand.
GGTGCAGCGTAAGTAATTTATCTAGGATGGCGACACACACGATCGTCGCTCAGCTCTTAGTTATATTATGGCTACAAAATTGCCAACACATTGCTGAAAAATTCTAAGGTACACCTCACCGGTTGAGTGACAAACAGTAATCCTCTGCCGCCGTTTCACTAATGAAGTGAAGCTTCTGGAATTCTAGCTTCTACTACTGCTAAAGTTTCTGTAATGGAATTGTAATATTTTAATTTCATTTGGAGGAAATTTGATCATCTTAAAAATGGCATCTTTCCAGTTATTGAAGTCTCCATTCTCATTTTCTCAATCCAATCCTGATGTTTTTAGCACCATTGTCCAAAGGAGGTTTCTGCGTGTGAGGTTTCAGAGGAAAAATCCAATCTTGAATACATTTGTTGATACAAAGTTTAGGGTTTGTTGTAGAGTTCAAGACAGTGGAAACCAGAGTAGTAATGGTAATCTTTCTAACTTGGAATTTGTTTAAAAAAGCCTTGTTTTCTTAGTGGTATTGGATATGATAACTTGTGTGCGTGTGTGTATGTAACATGATTTCAGTTATAGCATATTTTTATTGTTCGAGTTCCATTCTTTTCTTTTTCAATTCTTGGAGATATTGGGTTTGATAAAAATTGAGAGAGGTTGAACAAGTTGTGGCTAGATCAGAAAGCAAGTACTGGTAGTTAAAGTGAAGTATCAGTTAATTGATTTTAAAAGGAGATTTACCTCTCTTTATGAGGTTCAATCGATTGAATCCCTTAAGGTTGAATCCCTTAACAATTGTATTCAAATACAAAAGTCAAGTCCTTGAAATTGCAGCAATTCTGGCTTCTCATTACAGAATATTTCTGAATGTTATTGGTTGTGATTGAATGGATTGACTTGCCTAATGAACATAAGTCAATCACTCAACTACCGGGAACCCTCCATTTTCACACCGTCTTAGAATTCTTGTACTAGCTTTTACTTGAATATACTCTTGATTTATGTAAGAAGAACCTCAAATCCAGTGTTGGTGACTCACAGAAGAACCTCCAGAGTCATTGTTCATGAAAGAGTTGAGAAGACGTGGCATGACTCCAACTTCATTGCTTGAGGAGACAAACACAAACATCAAAGAAGACGAGGAGACAATATCTAGGGAAGAAGATGGAGGCCTCTATAGAAGAAATGCACTCTCAACAGATTCTGGAAGAAATTTGACTAATCAAAGGGAGCAGTCTATGGCACTGAATAGTGAAGGCCTTCAGGTCGACAGACTTTCTTCTCCTAATACATTATCTGAATTTAGTTCCAGATGATCAATAATGTCGTTCATTGTTAGTATGTATTCGGTGGTTCTTGAACTGATAATATTATGAGTTTCTCCCTTCACCTCGAATTTTTGGTCGCATTTTTTACTTGATATGTTTTGAAGAATAAAATATAGGAAATTTTTTTATTTAAGAAGTATGACTTACCAAAAAGGAAAATAGGGCCTTCTATTTGGGACAGGAGTTGCAGTAGTCAGCTTTTCAGAAAACAATCATATGAAAGATGTGCAATTAGTTATTAAATATATTGCTTTATACATTTTAATGAGTTGGCATAATTTAAGTTCACTGTATATGGGTTTGTAACTAATGATCAGACATCTTAATTTGTTTTTTGTGTAGGGTCTGATTCCGCGGGCAAAGCTTTTGCTTACTCTTGGGGGAACATTCTTTTTGGCATTTTGGCCGTTGATCCTCGTAACTATTGCATCTTTCTCTGCTTTATACCTGGTAATTGATTTCGGGGATCTTTGGTGTGCATGTTTCTGACATCTTTGTTTTAAAGGGGTAGCTGCAATTACTTAACTTGTGTATTTTATATTTTTGCTACACCAAGTCTTTTGGGCTGCTTATCTTGGAATGACTTAAAAAAATCACCGAAGAATAAGAAAAAATATGTTTGTTCTTGTACGATACTTGTTTAGCTGTTCATCTGCCCTTTTTTGGGGAGGAAGTAAGGTTTTTATTGATGAGCATCCGGAAGATGCAAAAATACAAAGTTACAAAAGTATAAGGCTCTCAACAAAAATACAGAGAACCAACAAAATCTATCAGCTGATTTACATCATTAACATAATTCAATTTTATCCAACAAAAAGGATTTGTCAAACATCTTTACTTCATCTGGGTGATGTGCAAAGCCTTTCCATTGAAGCATTTGGAGCTTCTAACTGTTTTCTTTACTTTCCCAACCCCCAATTGGTAAAAGCTGTCTTTATGGAGTATGGTGTCACCCGATGAATACCAAGAATAGTGAGGAACATGTCCCAAATAATCCTGACAACTGTGCAGTGAAGAAATAAATGGTTGACATCTCTACTTCAGTCTTGCACATGTTGCATCCGCTGCAAGTGTGAGACCCCTGTTCATGTGCCTTTTCTTTTAGCAGAGACATGTATAGTCTACATGATATTAAACTTCTTAGTGTTATGGAGCATAGAGCTTTATCCTTCTTTTACTATCTTGCAACCTAAATCTTTATATTGGTTCTAATATCGAGATTTAGGAAATTACTGGTGTGCCTGTTTTATCATTGTAGCCATCATGAGACGAGGAAGGTATATCCTAGTGATAAGGATCCTTCACCTGTAATCTTATGGTTGGTGGATTGGTCACTAAGAGAAGGAAGTGGGAAAGGGCTATTTAATTAGGGGAAACTTTGGGGGATGGGCTTTACCTCATCAAAAAATAAATAAACTTATATAATAGTTGTGAAGCATACCGTGATTGTTTTGAGGTATTATGATTGTTCTGAGTAGAAAAATTTTGAGATGATGATTAAAGCGCAAAAAACAAAAAAACAAAAAAAGAAAAAGAAAAATGAGCTAAAGAAAAAATCCAGCAAAATGCGGCCAAACAAATGTAGTACTCCAGATTGTATTCTCATCAATTCAAGCTATGTGATGAGTACACATATATTATAAAAGTTAGGATCACAAATCGCGTGATTTGGACCTCCAAGAAAGCAGGGGAAAAAAGGAATTATACCAAAAGCAAAATTCAGGAAAGAAACTAAAACAGGTACACGAGTTAAACGTACCTCACATGTTATTTGGTTTTGTGGAGGTTATATTTGAATCGTGTTGAGCCCACTAATTCTCGTTTCCTATGCTTTTGGATGTATTATGATCAGCTGCCAGTTTTATTGATATTCCTGATTTACCATTGACTGCTTCCTTCTCTTTCGGCAGTATTTTGGAACTCAATTTGTCCACGATGCAAGCAACAGACTTGGTCCACCACCATATATTGATCCTTATGTACTACTCGAAGAAGAGAGGATATCACAGACAGCTCCACCTCTAAATTGAGTAGCTGCTCGTTTCATAAAGTTAGACCTGTTCAAGTGTTAAGTGAAGGTTTCCTATTGCTTATCATATATTTACCTTATCATTTTCTGGTTGGACATTACCGTGATACCTAGATGATACTCATGTTGACTGAGAAATCTTATTTCTGTGACTGTAAAATTTGTAAAAAATGTGAACCAGATAAGATTTCCCGTTCTGAAGCACATACTGTATATTCTGTATATTGATCCCTTCGGTGGAAAGTCCCCAGAAATTCGTTAGAAGTCAAGCTTGATATGATAGCCCACGAGTTAAGACGAGAGTGAAAGTCTCAGTTGATAGGATACTCTGATTTTTTTCCGCATGCTTCAATGAAGATAGTGATTCTATGTACTTGATGGTACTTGAAATTATAATGTTATAGTAATAATACTAATGTTAAAACTTTATTCTGGAGAGGATCAATTTATCAATTGAAGGTGTTCATCAGTCCTAAAATAGTACTTTTCTCATCCCAATTGTATGATTGCTGAAAGAGTAAACTGTTTGAATGATTATGAAGTGTTTAGGGAAAAATGTTTAGAAGGGAAATAGTTTCCTTGCAAGTAGTCAAATTCTGTGTGCAATAAAATATAATCTCATATCATTGGATCCAAATGAATCCTATAGCAACATTTCATAACAAGTATTAACTGTATAAAACTATTGCGACACTGTGACACCGAAGCCAGGAAATAAGTCTTACAACATTAGTACAACTGTTTATGCTTTTAGTAAGTAAAAGCAAACTGTCCTGTACGTCACTAAATAAAAGAAAAGGAAGGTTGAAAGTGGAGATTTTTTCTTCCTTCCTTGTTCTATACACATTAGTTACAGGACTTCAGGACTCAGATTTAACGAGCTGGAATTTCTGAAGAGACTTGATAAGGCCTTGAACAGATCCAGCAGCAGCAAGGAGCGAGATAATCAAGCACACAAGACTCAATATCTTCAACCAAATCCAGGTAAATGAATATTTAGGAATCCTGGCTTGTGCAATGTACATTTGAATTGGGAAATAGACAGTGAGTGGCCAAAATGAGGCTGCTCCCAGAAGCCCGACGAAATCGTTGAAGAATGGGAATAGCATAGCTAATATGGTTGTGAATATCACATATGCAGTTCTCCACACCAGCCTGTAAAAACTGAAAGGGAACAGCCCCAAGGGTGAAAGGTTAATCATGTATTCTCTTGTTATGAATTTACTTTCTGGCCATTTCTGTTTGCTCCAACCTTCTACAAATGCAAATATTGGTTGACAGAACACCTGCAAACAAATTATCAAACTGAGCTTGACATTGGATTTAAACTGATCTGTTATGTGAAACACTAGACGTGTCACGCCTGTACCAAGGGTATGACCTAGCTGTCAAAGAAATGGGAAAAACCATAGGGGACCAGAGTTCATATCTCAGCAGAATCAAAGTTCAAATCTCAGCAGAATCAAAATACGCTAGGTGATTTATTCCATCCGCCTGAGGACCCTTCTTTCCGAACTCATCACTTCAATACGTAGCCAAACACATTCCTAGTTACCAGGCTAGATTTATTCGGTATTTGTGCTGGTATAAAAAAAGATGGGGAGAAAAACTATTCCTTCTGTTTCAATTTATATGAACCTGTTTGACTGGGCACGAAGTTTAAGAAAAAATGAATACTTTTAGAATTTGTGGTCCTAAACAAGTCAAAAAGGGGTCCCGAGTATTTGTGTGGTTATAAAAGCTTCTCATTAAGGGTAGAATTGGAAGTTTAAGTTAAATTGTTTTAAAATTTAAAAAGGGGTCATCCTTTTTGGAACGAACCAAAAAGGAAATAGGTTCACATATGAACCTAGACATGTTTGTTATGTTTGATGTTACCTGGTAAGCTCCAACAAGATGAACGACAATGCACACATTAGCGAAATCAACAAGCCAGAAAGGTTCATAGAAACCGAATCCTGTTAAAAAGTTTCCAGGAGCTTTGTTTCCAAATGCAGCATACCCAATAAGTCCACAGAGCATGTAAAATATTGTTGATACAGAGATACCAATACAGCTAGCTCTTTTCATGTACTGATTCTCTCTTGGATGGGATTTCAGTGTGTCCTGTTGAGTCATTTGACAAAACATTATTAAGTAGCTAGAAAAAAAGATTAGAAAACTGATCTTAGCTAGTGGTTGTTAAGAGAAATATGCATTGCCTGAATTTCAATAAGAACGGTAGAGAAAGCATAGGCAAAGGCAATATCTCCAAGAGCAGAGAAGGTGCTCCACATCTTGTCTGTGCCTGACAATTCCTTTCCAATTCGTGTTCCTGTTAAGCTTGTGTTTCCACTTACTCCATCATCTTCCATGTCGAATTAAAAAACATTTGTAAACCATCAAGAAAAAGAAAAACATTAAAAATTAAGGTCGTAGCTTTTATACACTTAACACTGTAAAAAAAAATTGAACTATGCGATCACTTTTTACAGCAGGTTGATTGTGTAAAATATTTTACACTGTCAGTAAATAGAATATAAAGCATAAAATAAGAAAAGAACATGTTGGGAATGATACTAACTTGCAATCTTGGCAATAGAGAGACCAAGTCCAATAAAAGAATAAGCAAAGGACATAACAGCAGCAATGAGGGAGAGAAATGAAAGCTTGTGAAAGTTTGGGATTTGGCTTAGAATAACTTGGAAAATTCCAAATATAATTATGAAGGGATTGTTTGACTCATGACAACCAGCAGCATGACCATGCTTATGAAAGCAATTGGATCTTTTAATTGCCCTGAAAGAAAAACATAGAATTAGTCATTAAAGATTTTACATTTTAACAGACAGATGAAAGCTAGGTCTCTACTCCTCCTTCGTGAGGAAGAAAGGCCTTGTTATCATCTAGATCGACGTAAGGTGTGTAGCGGTATAGAGATGATTGTGTACTAAACAAATTATCCTTTAAAAAATGTATTAGCAAATTCTTACACCATGCTGATGGATGTTGTGATTGCATATCCAATGGTAATGCCAACAAGGTTACTATATTGAGCTATTCCACATAGCTGGACTTCCATTCCTCCTACATTCATAGAAAATAATACAGTAGTAAATTCTTTAATAAGGGGTGTTTGAACTACTTCATTGAGAAAAGGAAAAAAAACCTTCATCCTTCTTAGTGTAAGCACAAAAGTGCTAGCACTGAATTAGTAGCGTTGGAAATGTATTTTCATAATTATCGACAGTTTTGCTAGTTGTACATGTCTTTTAATAGGTTCACATGCCATTTTTCACAATGATATAATTATTTAGTGTGTATTTATTCCCTTCGTTCACTTTCAGTTATCAAGTATTCTTAAAATAAATTTTCATTTTTACTTGTCACTTTTCGCATATCAAAAGAAAAATAATTTATTTTTCCTGTTTTGTCCTTAGCATTAATTACTCACTCCAAAACATTTTTCAAATTCATTAAGAATATACACCAATTAATATGGGTATCATGATAAATTATGTATTTTATTTATTATTTTTAAAGGGTGTGCAAAATTAATAATGGGTACGTGAAAGTGAACGGAGATAGTATTTAATATGAACTCAAGCTGTAATATTTCTTGGACTAGTATAACATTTTATGTCCTTCAATTTAAGATTCGTCACTTGTCGATCCTTCTCTAAAAAAAGGATAAAAGGACAATAACTCATCTCCTATAGTGGTTAAAATTGTACCTCTCCGTCTCATATTATCGATCGTGGTTACTAAAAATAGTTGTCTTAAATTATTTGTCATTTTAGAAGTTCAAAACAAAATTAATTAGTAATAATTGTTCTTGAAGATAGAGATAATATATAAATCGAATAAATACTTAATAAAGAAAGTTTTTTTCTTAAAACATAAATAAGCGTAAAATAATTTAATTCTTTTTCTAATTAATATTTCTTAAGAAACATGTAAAAGAAAAACACTGACGGACAGAGGAAGCAGTCAGAGGCAGAGAATGGGGCGCGGCAAAGTCTAGGCAGAAACATAACGAAAGACGATAAGCGAATAATTAATGAAATCCTTATCACCAACAATGGCTTTATGCAAAGAATACTCGATTGTCATTAATGACCACAACCAACAACCCTTCTGTTTTTTGTTCTCATCGGAAATTGACGTGCCAGGTTTTTGGTCTAAAAAGATTAATGTGGCACATTTTATTTTTTTATTTTTTATTCTGGTCTAAAATATATTTTTATATTTTAAAACTGATTAATTTTGCTATTTTCACTTTATCCGGAATGAAATAACTCGTTTGGATCCAAATTACGACTCAAGTGCTTTTTTGTTTCTTAGCCTCCTGTCATGTCATTGGTCAAACGTCGTAACATAAAATCAAACTAAAGGAGAGTTGTTTTTCTCTTTTATAACACTTCAAAATTGTTAGATTTTGCGCATGTATGACCATGAGGGATTTCATATGCAACGTCACATATTCCCGCTGACCACTATCAATTCAACTAAAGAAGTATCCAATCTTGATTGTTTAAACCGTTACGAATCTAACTTAAGAAGTATCTCAAGCGAAATCATTACTCTCTCAAGTTCAATTTAATTGATTTTTTGATTCTTTTTTTTAAGTTCACAATATTTAATTTTTTTAAATATTAAGAAGGAATTAATTTCTTTTTTCCAGTAGTCTTTGAAGTAAAGAGTCTAGGAGTATTGGTGTATTTTTAAAGAATAAATTAAGGTTAATATGGTCAATTTCATTGTTAATTAATGCAAAAATATAAATTTCTTAATATATATTAAAACAGCCAAAAAAAATCAATTAAAGTGAACCGGAGGGAGTAAGGTTTAATAAATGTCACATTGATCTCAGCACGTTAAAAAAATACATTCAACATAACATAAAATTTCGATGCGTTGGAAACGAAAACAACACAATCCGTAGTTCTGCAATCCGTAATATTTTTTATACTGTTAATGCATAGAATTCTTACCGAGATGGGAACGAACAGCTTCCATGTAGGTGTAGTTGCGAGAGCCATCAGGGGCGCGATAACAGTCAGCAAGAAGGAGAGAAGTGAACCATGTTATGACTGAGAAGGCAACGAGTGCAACTGGTCCTGCTATCCATCCCAACTGTGCTGTAGCCCATGCCAAAGATAACACTCCTGATCCTATCACCGCTGTTATGATATGGGCACTTGTAGTCAACACTGTTCCTGTAATTTCACGAAATTAATTATAATCACTTTGCTTTTTGCAGAAAAATCTCTGTTAGATTTTGCAGAAAACCGTAAGCCAAAATGTTTAGATTTTTTTAAAAAAAAATAACGGTGTTGTCCAAAACCAACTTTCATGTCTGGCTATTATATTCACAGGTATCGAATAACACTGCTCAACAAGACATAGAATTCGCCTATTCTTTTGAATATAATGTATATAGAATTCACCTAGTTAATTCCCATTTCTTTGGGTTCCTTTTTTTTTTTGGGGGGGGGTTTCATTTTTGAAACAATCTTCAGCTACATCTTTTTAGTTACTTTTTCTGCCTCCTTGTCCTTTTTTCTCTTTTATGTGTTTGAAGATTCTTCTTGACGCCTCCTGCGTGAATTTTGCAACATTTTTCATAAATGCATGTGAAAAAGATGATCTGAGAAAAGAAAAGGTTTTTTGTATGGATTTGCATGATAAAATCTGACTTATAGAAATTTCTAGATTTTCTAAGAATGCATGTATATGAAGAGACAAGAAGGGTTGCTCAGATAGTAGCATCCCCGTCTACAACTCCAGGCAAATTGTGGATTTGAATCACCAAAGGATTAATAGTTCTAAGAAAGGAGATTAAAGGGGAAATCAAGGGGAGGGAGGAATTAAAAAGAAAATGTATGTATGAAGAGGAATCTAGTGAGAAGTGTTTGAAAAGGGCAAAAAAACAAGAAGAAGGAAAATAAAAAGTGAAGGGATACAAACCAGTTCGTTTGGGGCGACGATCATCATCAAACTTGGAAGTATCATCAAATCCTCCTCCCATTGAAACACTTAAACTCCTCTCCATTTCTACTCTCTTCACTCTCTCTCTCTCTCTCTCTCTTCTTTCTTTTAATGCTACAACTGGTCACATAAAGAGAAAATGGCAGTCCTATATGTCTTATTTATATACACTGGACAACCAACACACTAAAAGATTCTAAAAGGGGCTTGGATTCTTTAGTGATGTAATAATGGAACTGTGACGTGAGGCTTGTTTTTCAAGTTTTTTTTTGTTTGTCTATTTCTTAAGTTTGTAGTAAATGTGACCGCTAACTCCGGTTGAATTCAATACACCTTTTACTATTTTTTACTTTGCGTAGAATTCAGAATCCATTAAGTACAATATTACAATTTCAGTAATTCTTTTTTCTTCCTTTCATATGTCAAACTGTGTAATGATGATTAAGGCCTAAGGGCCATCCAAAATGCGGGTTAAGCACCAGATTTCAGGAAGAAATCAGTAACACCAAATTTACAATTGATAATTGAAAAATAATTACAGTTTCAAAAGTAATTAAAATTTAGCCACTTTTTCATATAAAAATAAAATCTGAACAAAAGCACTCTTAAAAATCAGGAAAAAATCCAGCATAATGTGCTGGAGTTCCAACATAATATGTTGAAAGTTTATAAACCAGGAGCTCCATTAATGTCCATCATGTTATGCTGGAACTAATTTTCGAGTGCGGTAGTTCTAACATAATATGCTGGAAGTTTATAAGCAAGAACTCCATAATCCAGTATATTATACTGAAAATTTCTGTGTTTCACCAAAATAATGACTATTTTTAGTGATTTTACAAACACCGATTATTTCTTAATCACCAATTCGAAAACTGAATAGCTCATACTATTTTCTCCTAAATTTCTTGGTCATAAGAGGATAAATTACGTAGGTCACCATCTGCACATAGGAAACTGGATTCGTGGTCATTCAAAATTCGTGCAAAAGTCAAACGTAAGACCATATATACTATATCAAAACCTTGAATTTTTTAACATATCCTCTATAACAACAAATGTACCACATTTTTGTAGTCGTCTTTTTGCTTTTTTTCATTTCTCATAGGATATATTTTATGTTAAAGGATCGGATGCTTTTCCTCATGAAAAATAGTCGAGGTCGCTTTGTTGCTTAAATTTGGCTTTAAAAATCTAATTAGTCTTGTAGAAGTCAATCTTTTGCCAAATTAAGCAATAAGGCATTAAGGATCAAGTAGTGCTTCCAGTGTTATGCCAACATTGAAGCCCAATTTCACTTTAACAGGTGAGGTTGGTTTAAGTGGTAGCCTCTTGACCTTAATTTTACGAGTTAGCGATCAAATCATGCTAGAAAGCTAAGTGAACATCACTGCTCGATAACTTATTTCTCTCTCGGGTGGTGGAATATCTTTATTACTACTTGACTGAAAGTTCGAGTCACATGAATGATAAGTAACATCGTGGAATAATGCTGCAGACAATATTCATATGCTAATTTAACATTAAGAATTTCTTATACTTCTTTTACACGTATATATAGTTTATATTAAAACAGACGAAACAATATTTTATTGCTGAATGCTGAAGATAAAAAAAAAAGAAAGCCTAATTCCCCTTCATCTTAGGACTGTCTCCTTAAATGGTGCAAAGGAGGGAAGTCAATGCGGATACCTTAAAACACAAGCAATGTCTTAATTAGAATGATATTCTCCGCCGACAAGTGTGCACGTCCTGGTTGAGGATTAATTCCATGCTTTATTTCCCCAACTCAGGTAGAAATGCACCACAAAAGTCGGTGAAATATCAAAGCATTGTTCTCTCTCTTCTTTTTTTTCCTTTTATCTTTTCTATGTTCCTAGTGGTGCGTGATATGCGCATTGAGTTTATGTAATTAACAATTCATTTGAAAAAGTAATCTGAAGTAAAGAGAAATGGAAAAAGGAGCACAAAATCCTGGCATGCACTTTAAAGATTGTGTTTCTCTTCTTTTTTTTTTCGTAGCAGAAATCTCAATATCTATAGTTATATGAACTTTTCATTTGTTATTAGTATAGTACAATGTTGGAATAAATGTTGTTTAGAAGTGTTTTATTGGACCTGCTTTGAGGATGAGCAATTCCACTTTGAGTTAATCAAGGACAGGTCCCTTTAGATCGCGTTTTGTTTTGGATTTAGTGTTTAATTTGTGGCATAAACAGTTGCTTATTTAATTGTTTTGTAAAGGTTAAAAATTTAAAAAGTATATTCAATTCGTAGAAAATTTATCCGGAGAACACTTTTGACATAAGCTAAAATTTAGAATTTTTGAAACAGCAGTTTCGCTTTAAAACTTAAACCTCATTTTAAAAGGCAATTTGCTTATTATCGAATCTTGTTGGGGTCGAACTCGGACCGCCTGCATAGGGACGAATCGGGCTCTAGTTTATACGGTTGGTATTGATCGTAATTACTGTTAGGTAAATCGAGGTCAAGATATCAAAGATCGAAAAGCGAGACCGAATAATATCGAAGCAGGAATATCGAGGTATCAAAGATCGAAGGTCGAGACCGAACAACATCGAATCGTAACATGAAGCCATGATGCCCGAGATGAATTTGTCGAGTTCGATTATGAGAAATGTCCTAGGGTAAATTATCAGAGCTGCGTAACGAAAGGACCGGAAATCCCGTGATACGTAAATATCTCGGCGGGAATCACGGCATCAATCAACAAGATTGTTGAAATCAGTAAATCAAGGGATATTTTACCTTGTAAACAAATTCTTGCGTTGTATAAGAGATTATCCCCCCTCTATATAAAAGAGCAATGTAATTGTAAAAGGTATCTCACGAAATCAATACATAGAAAAGAAGTTTGCTTTTATTATTACTTTATTCGTTCGGTTTCTTTCATATCTGTTGTTCATCTTGGAGAAATCAGTCCAGCCCAAGGCTATTCAAGGCTTGTGGTTTGCATTTCTTCCCCATTTATTTACTGACTTTAATCTCTATTATATTATTCATTATTTGTATCAAACCAAATCACGTGTCCTTAAAACCACGTACAAATTTAATTGTTATCCGAAGCCAAGCGTAAACAGTTTGGCGCCCACAGTGGGGCTAAGGATAATAGTGAGTGTTTGATATAATTTTTTTCACGCAAATTATTTTACACTTGCTCTGTGAATATCTCTGATTTTAGGTTACAGTACAACTATGTCGCATTCACAATTTGTGCCTTTGTACGTCGATAATGAATTTGATCATCAAGGCGAAAGCAACAACATAGCATCCGGTGATGAGGTTCCGATCGACGCTAATTCACAAGTGGCAGTCAATGTAGATTGAACTACTGGTCGGTCGAATAGTGTTCGTAGGGAACACCGATCAACAACACAGGGTCCCTAAAACGACGAAGGGGACGGGATCAGCCTCAGAATGATCTTTGTTGCAAGCCCAGCAGGCAGCCATTGCTTAATTACAAAATCGAAGTCAAATATCGAACAAAGTTGAGCTCGGCCCTTCTTGGGGAACCGCTCCTAAGAATGAACCAGTTGCAGAAGAGCCGAATGAAGGCGGATCAAGGGCAAACTCCGGGATCATGAGGATGCTCGAGGAACAAACCAGACGAGTTGATTCTGGAGAGAAAAAAATCGAGGCTAACGATAAAAAGGTGGAAACATACAATTCCAGGGTGGATCAAATCCCAGGAGCACCCCTGATATTAAAGGGCTTGGATTCCAAAAAATTTGTACAGAAACCTTTCCCATCGAGCGCCGCTCCAAAATCAATACCCAAGAATTTCGCACGCCGGAAATTCCCAAGTACAATGGAACAACCGACCAAACGAGCATTTGACCGCATACACATGCGCTATAAAAGGAAACGATTTAGAAAACGACGAGATCGAGTCCGTTCTTTTGAAAAAGTTTGGGGGAACCCTGTCGAAGGGGGCCATGACATGGTATCATAACTTACTCCTAATTCCCTTGAATATTTCGCTATGCTTGCAGATTCCTTTGTAAAAGCACATGCAGGCGCTATCAAAGTGGAAACGCAGAGGTCGGACCTGTTCAAAGTCAGACAAAAGGATAACGAGATGCTCAGAGAATTTGTATCTCGTTTTCAGATGGAGCGGATGGACCTGCCACTGGTCACTGACGATTGGGCTGTTCAGGCCTTCACCCAAGGGCTCAACGCTTGAAGTTCAACGGCTTCACAACAACTCAAACAAAACTTAATAGAATATCCAGCCGTCATGGGCGGATTTACATAACCGATACCAATCGAAAATCAGATTCGAAGATGATCAACTTGGAGCCCCTTCGGGATCTATTTATCCCGTTAGAACTCACGATAGAGTTCGAAGGGAGATTTATCGTGAACCGAGACTAAATAGAGATTGGCATCGGCCATATCATGGGGATAGGAAAATCACTACAGTAAGGCAGAACTCCCCGAGACGCGAAAGGAGAAATGATCAAGGCCGGAATAACCGAGGGCCCATAATGAAAGGCAATTTTGAGAGGACTACCGGTCACCAAGAAGCACTACGGTTATCAGAATACAATTTCAATGTTGATGTGGCTACTCTCGTATCAGCTATCGGTCGCATCAAGGACACTAAGTGGTCTCGACCGCTACAATCGGATCTGGCCCAAAGGGATCCTAATCTGATATGCAAATATCACGGTACACACGGGCACAGGACAGAAGATTGCGGACAATTAAGAGAGGAGGTGGCAAGGTTGCTCGAAAACAGACATCTTCGAGAATTTTTGAGCGACCGAGCGCAGAATCATTACGGAAACAGAAATAAACAAGCAAACCAAGAAAAGCCACAACACACGATTAACATGATTATTGGCGGAATAGATGCCCCTCAAGGTCCGATGCTGAAACGCACCAAGATATCCATCACCAGGGAAAAACGCACTCGGGATTACGCGATGGAGGGAATCTTACATTTTAGCGAGGAAGATGCGGAAGGGATTATGCAACCTCACAATGACGTGCTAGTGATATCTGTGCTTATACACAGGGTTAAAGTAAAGCGCGTATTGGTCGACCCAGGCAGTTCGGCCAATATAATCCGATCATGGGTTATAGAACAACTCGGTCTGACAGATCGAATTGTCCCTACAGTCCGAGTACTCAATGGGTTCAACATGGCGTGTGAAACAACCAAGGGCGAGATAACGTTGCCGATAAACACTGCCGGGACCATTCGAGAAACGAAGTATTGCGTGATCGATGGAGACATGAGGTACAACGCTCAATTCGGGAGACCATGGATCCACGACATGAGAGTCGTACCTTCGACGCTGCACCAAGTACTGAAATTCCCATCACCCGATGGAATTATAACGATTTACGGGGAGCAACCGGCTGCGAAAGAAATGTTCGCAGTGGAAGAAATAACACAAGTACCAGCAGTTCCTTCACAAAAGGTCTATAACAAGCTGAAATAGCAATCACAGACATCATCCTCGACAAACATAAATGAACAAGCATATCTCGAGGATGACGATTACGGAATCCCCAGATCCTTCATCAGTCCCGATGAATCCGATGCAACCAAATCGACAATTAAGGAACTCGAGCAAGTCTCACTCCGAGAAGACTTGCCAGATCGAAAGGTATACCTGGGCTCGGGCCTAAGCTCCGAGCTCAGGACAAAACTTATCCAATTTCTTATAACTAACGAAGATTGCTTCGCTTGGTCCCACCTTGATATAGCAGGTATACCACCGGAGATAACAACTCACAAGCTAAGCCTAGATCAGAAGTTCTGACCGATCAAGCTAAAGAGGAGGCCTCAATCCGAGATTAAACACGCATTCATCAAGGATAAGGTAACTAAGCTTCTAAAGATAGGATCCATTCGGGAGGTTAAATACCCAGAATGGTTAACAAACGTAGTAGTAGTCCCTAAAAAAGGGAATAAACTAAGAATGTGTGTAGATTATAAGGATCTGAATAAGGCATGCCCAAAAGACTCTTTCCCTTTACCCAACATCGATCGCATGATCAATGCTACCGCCGGCCATGAGATCCTTAGCTTTCTCGATGCTTACTCTGGCTATAACCAAATACGAATGGACCCTGCTGACCAAGAAAAAACATCCTT
The DNA here is from genome assembly GCA_002018475.1 of Nicotiana obtusifolia. Taxonomy (NCBI): domain Eukaryota; kingdom Viridiplantae; phylum Streptophyta; class Magnoliopsida; order Solanales; family Solanaceae; genus Nicotiana; species Nicotiana obtusifolia. The sequence continues at coordinate 116,093 of MCJB01049920.1, forward strand.
CATCCCTAGGTATGGCACATATTGTTACAACGTGATGCAATTCGGGTTAAAAAATGCAGGAGCCACTTACCAACGCCTAGTAAACCGAATGTTTGAAAAATAACTAGGAAAAACAATGGAAGTTTATATTGATGATATGTTAGTTAAGTCCCTGCGAGCAGAGGACCATTTGAACCATTTGCAGGAAACATTAGACATGCTGAAGCAATACAACATGAAGTTGGACCCGAAAAAATGCGCGTTTGGTGTGGGCTCGGGCAAGTTCCTCGGTTTCATGGTCTCGAATCGAGGAATAGAAATCAACCCTGAAAAGATCAAGGCTATCGAGGACATCACAGTTGTAGATAATGTGAAGGCTGTACAAAAGCTGACAGGCCGTATAGCCGCTTTGAGACGATTTATTTCAAGATCATCCGATAAAAGCCATCGATTTTTCAATCTATTAAAAAAGAAGAACAATTTCTCATGGACACCGGAATGCCAACACGCTTTAGAAGAGCTTAAAAGGTATCTGTTTAGCCCGCCCTTGCTGCATACACCGAAGACAGGTGAACGACTGTACGTTTACCTTGCGGTCTCGGAAGTAGCGGTAAGTGGAGTTCTAGTTCGAGAAGAGCAAGGTACGCAATTTCCAATTTATTACGTTAGCAGAACCTTAGACGAGGCTGAAACTAGGTACTCTCATTTGGAAAAACTAGCAATCGCTTTGTTGAGTGCCTCCAGGAAACTAAAGCCTTATTTCCAGTGTCATCCCATATGCGTCGTAACGACTTAGCCGTTAAGAAGCATAATGCATAAGCCCGAGCTCTCCGGCCGATTAGCCAAATGGGCTATCGAAGTAAGTGGGTATGATATCGAATATCGACCTCGAACCACTATCAAATCTCAGGTGTTGTTAGATTTTGTCACCGACTTTACACCATCCCTAATACCCGAGGTCGAAAGAGAGCTACTGGCTGGATCGGGGACTCCTTCGGGAGTGTGGACCCTGTTCACAGATGGTGCCTCGAACGCGAAAGGATTAGGGCTTTGTATCGTGCTAAATCCCCCAACCGGTAACACAATTCGACAGTCTATCAAGACTGTGAAATTAACTAACAATGAAGCAGAATATGAGGCCATGATTGCAGGTTTAGAACTAGCCAAAAGCCTGGGAGCGGAAATAATCGAAGCAAAGTGCGACTCCCTTCTTGTGGTGAATCAAGTCAACAGAACTTTCGAGGTCAGAGAAGGACGAATGCAAAGAAATTTAGACAAAATACAGGTTACACTACATAGGTTCAAAGAATGGACCTCACAACACATACCTCGAGAGCAAAACAGCAAAGCCGACGCCCTCGCCTGTTTGGGATCATCGGTCGAAGATGATGAGATCGAATTTGAAAAGGTCGTACAACTCATGAGGTCGGTAGTGGAAGAAGGCCACGGGGAAATCAATACGACGAGTCTGACCTGGGATTGGAGGAACAAATACATAGAATACTTCAGCTTTAGAAAACTCCCCTCGGATCCAAAAGAATCAAGAGCCTTGCGCACAAAAGTGGCTCGATTCTGTTTATCCGATGACGGAACTCTATTTAGAAGAATGTTCGGTGGCCCCCTTGCGATATGTCTAGGACCGGGTAACACCGAGTACATTTTAACAGAAATCCATGAAGGCACTTGTGGGAATCATTCTAGTGCCGAGCCCCTAATCCGAAAAATAATCAGAGTCGGTTATTATTGGATCGACATGGAAAAAGATGCGAAGGAGTTCATTCACAAATGTAACGAATGTCAAAGACATGCCCCGATGATCCATCAGCCCGGGGAAACGTTACATTCGGTTTTATCACCATGGCCGTTCATGAAATAGGGAATGGACATCGTTGGCCCTCTTCCCTGCACACCAGGTAAGGCTCAATTCATTCTTTTCATGACTGATTATTTCTCCCAATGGCTGGAAACGCAGGCATAGGAGAAGGTTATGGAAAAAAAAGTAATTGAGTTCATTTTGGATCACATCATATGTCGTATTGGGATGCCATCAGAGATCGTGTGTGACAATGGGAAATAGTTCATCGGCAGCAAAGTGATGATGTTCCTTGAAGATAACAAGATCAAAAGAATCCTATCAACGCCCTATCACCCAGTGGGAATGGATAAGCCGAATCTACCAACAAAACAATACTTCAAAATCTCAAAAAGAGGTTAACCGATGCGAAGGGGAAAAGGAAAGATATATTGCCTGAAGTTCTATGGGCATATCGTACGACCGATAAATCTAGCATTGGAGCCACTCCCTTTTCCCTGGTGTACGGTGCTGAAGCTTCGATATAGGTCGAAGTCGATGAACAAGTGTCAGGTTTCGCTGTGCGACTGAAGAATCGAACCACGAGGCTATGAATGTGAATCTGGAACTATTGGACGAAATAAGGGAAGCTGCCTCGTTCGATTGGCCGCTCAAAAATAAAAGATCGAAAGATACTACAACAGGAGAACCCATCTTCGACATTTCAACATCGGAGATTTAGTACTCAGGAAGGTCATACCCAACATTCGAAACCCGAACGAAGGGAAATTGGGACCGAACTGGGAAGGACCTTACTCCATCATAAAGATCACCGTAAAAGGATCATACAAGCTTGGAACGATGGACGGCAAACAGCTGCCAAACAATTGGAACATAAATCACTTGAAACGATACTACTGTTAAGGTACAATGATTCATTCCTCATTTTTACTTGTTTTTATGCTACATCGACAAACTAACATTCGCAGGTATCAAATAAAGTAGCCTCGAATCAGAAAGTACGGGATGTTAGGACTGAAAGCACGCGTTGCACTCTTTTTTCCTTCGACCGGTTTTTGTCCCAAATTGGGTTTTACGGCAAGGTTTTTAACGAGGCAACCAGTAAATCGTTCTAACTTAGATTTGAAGACCAATCATATATCGATGACAACAATATTCGGTGCTAATCATCGATCGACCTCAAATATCGGAAGGCTTCTTGGCTACATCAATTGGGGGAAACATCCCTAAAATCAAAGATCATTAGGAATCGATGTAAGGGTCAAACGGTCAAAGGAACCGTACCCAAAGAGATTGATCTATCCCCTAAATAAATTGTACAAGCACGTGAACAAGGATAAAGATCTCTTGCACTAATATCCTGTCTCCGAGCCCAAGGGCCGTTTTGATTTTCTTTGTTCTATCAAATACTGACATCACTCAAGGATTCATCTGAAAATCAAATTTAATCGAAGGGGAATAAGGCCAACCACGATTCTTAAAGGGCTAAGGCCATACCGATTTAACGAAACTCGAAGGGGAATAAGACCTACTAAGGCAAACCCCGGATCTTTACAAGGCTAAGGCCATACCGAGTTAATCGAAGGAAAGAAAAACCTACTAAGGCAGATCCAGAATTGGCCAAGTCCAAACTGAATTCGAGGAACAGAAAATTTACCGAGACAAACCATCGGTTCTAATGGAAAGAATCAAAACAAGTCAGTAATAAAAGAAGGAAAGGAAAAAAGGATTTTATATATATACAAGATATGATTACAAAGATAGGGACTTCATTACATAAATATCAAAAAAGACAAGAGAAGGCGCTTCATTTCGAGTTCTCGAAGTCATCTTCCTCCGGAAAGGCCTGTTTTCTGGCTTCGGCCTCAATTCTTTTGGCATCATCGATCTCGGCTGATAGATCGTAGCCCCGAGCATGTATCTCCTCGAGAACGGACAGGCGAGTTTGTCACTTCATGTGATCAACCAAAATTTTTGATTTATCTTGAGCAGCCTCGGCATCGGCCTTGTACTGGGCCACCAGCTCATCGGCCTCAACCTTGGTTGCAGCAGCCTCCGATTTCGGCATATGCAGCTGGTTGGCCAAAACATCTCGATCCGAGGTGATCACGCTGAGTTGGGATTGGAGTACGTCGGTGCTCTTAGTCAGAGCCTCGATTCTCCCTTTTGCCTCCATCAGTTGAGTTTCTGATGAAACTAACTGAGCACGGAAGGCCTCTTTTTCCAAAGCCAGCTGATCCATCCTGCTTTTCCATTCATTGGCTTCAGCTCTAGCCTCGCTTGCCTCAGATCGGATTTGGGTTATTTGATCGAGCTGCTGCCCCATCTGCTCGACTAAGCCAGAATTCTCTCTCCGTACGAAATCCAGTTCGGCTCGAAGGTTCGTCATCTCCCCTTCGAGCTGCTCGCAACGCCCCGATTCTTCCCGCTGACAAAGAAAAGCCTCATGATGAAGCACTGAGGCTTGCAAACAAGAAAGGAAATATGGCAGTTAGTCAAAGTTTTAAAGTACAAAACAGCGAACACCAGATGAGGCTTATCAGAAACTTACCCTATTCAATGCTTGTTGAGCTTCACTGAACAAGCAGGGTACATCCACCTCGTTCATCTTAGCCTGATCTTCTTCGGTCACCAAGCACCGAAGATAGCTAGCCACCCCTACAGGAGCGGACAGGACCTTAGCATCTTCGGGAATGGTGAAGGTTATGATCCGCTTCCGATCAGGATTTGAACTCGGAGTAGGAAATCTATCGATCGACTTCGGACCGAAAGAAACCCTACTCGTACCGGTGGAGGGACTTTTCCTCGGTACTTCTAGGTTACCGAGCCCAAAAGTATCCTCTGCAGATGCCAAATCCACGCCATCGAAGATACCTCAGAAAGGGCCTTCCGGTACATGGCTCCTGCCCGGGGAATGTCCTTTTGCGGCTTGGGCCTTGTTCAAGGTCGACTCCGAGAAGGAAGGGGAGTCTATCATTTCTATGGGACCCGAGATCCCCTCCGAAGCCCTTCTCACATCGGTAGAAGCCCCCAGCTCTTGCCCCCCTTTCGGAGCCCTCGACTCGATGAAGGTTTGTTTCATCGGCTCTCTGCTCGGGGACTCCCCATCCTCCAGTTCGAGACGGTTCGTTACCCAAAAGTCGAAATCTTCATCTTCCTCGGACTCGTCTCTCAACCGATGAAGTGAATCCGAGGACAGTATCCGATGGGCTTACGAGCTATCCTTTTCCTCGGTCTCCTTCTCTCGGGCTCAGAAGAACTGGGGGCTTCTTTCCTCTTTTTCTCTTTCTCCTGCTCTGAAGTAGGGGGCTGGCAGGGAACCTTATTACCAGGGGATGCCGGCCTCAATTCAACATCCTTTGATAAACCTACAAATAAAGGATAAAGCAAATTTGAAATCAATAACATAAGACGTTGAGTTCAAACTTAACCGGTCTCACCATGGTGTCGGGCCTCCCATCGGCCCTTCGAGATCTCATACCAGGCACGTTCCGAATAGGTTCTTTGGGACACCACTCTTTCGACCCATTCCTTCAGATGAGGAATCGCGGTCGGCATACGGGATACGGCTACATCATATGGAACTGGTTAGTAAAATAACGAAGAAAAAAAAAACATTAAACAAGTTGAAATATGGGATAACACTTACGATTCATGTTCCACTTCTCGGGGAACGACATGTCTTCAGCCGGAATCAGGTCCGATGTTTTCACTCGAACAAATCGGCCCATCCAGCCTCGATCCCTATCCTCATCAATGCTCGAGAAGGGGGCTTTGCTTGCCCGGCGAGCAAGTTTTATTAATCCCCTCGGAAGAGTCGGGGACTGTATAACCGCAAAGGTGATCGACGGTGAAAGGGTGCACGTTGATTTTGCCTACAAAAAAGCGAAAGAGAATGAATATTCTCTAGAAAGAAGGGTGGATCTGACCCAACGTTACCTCGTACCTTTTGCAAAAGGCAACAATAACAGGGTCCAAAGGGCCCAACGTAAAGGGATAAGTGTAAACACTCTAATAACCCTCCACGTGGGTGGTGATCGCCTCTTCCAGTGCAGGAACGACCACACACTTACCGATCCAATTACAATCTTCTTTAACCTTGTCAAGGATTTTGTCCGTAATCGAACAAATATACCTAGTGACCGATTCACACCGACCCGGTACTGAAGAAGTCTTATCTACTTTAAAGTCGGTACTGATCGAACATCCAGTCGATACGAACGCCTTCAACGAAGGTTCAACCATGGTTTCCTCAACATCAACGGGCTGAGGATCTTCAGTAGGTTGAGAAGAAAAAGGGGTCTGTCTCTGAGGAACGGATTTAGAGGTTTTCGCCATTGTTAATTAGGAGATAAAGAAGTTAAAAGATGCAGGAGTGAGATAAGAATAAAAGGGAAATCGCTTGCGAGAAAACTTAGAGAATTTGAAGAAGAGAATGATTCAAATGTTCAGATAGCTTAAACTCCTGAGAGTGAAGACAAAGAAGGTTATTTATATCCCCTCGAAAGCGGCGGTTCGCATCCCAAAGAGACGAAGCATTAATTAGCATGTACTGATGTTGCAGAGGTTTGTCCCAAGTTTGTCTCTGATGAAACATTTTTGACATGTACCACGTATGTCACAGTTCCACCGTCATTTATCAATATGATGATTCATTTCTTTTGATGGGGCGCTCCGACTTCCATGCCACACGCGTCATTAGTATGTCGCCATTTAACCTAATCAAAAAGTTACGGCTCATATCGTTTTTTCGTCATTACTCTCCAAAAAATGAGGGGACTATCTGTATGGGGTCAAACTCGGACCGCCTACATGGGGACGAATCGAGCTCTAGTTTATACGGTTGGTATCGATCGTAATTACTGTTCGGTAAATAGAGGTCAAGATATCAAAGATCGAAGAGCGAGACTAAATAATATCGAAGTAGGAATATCGAGGTATCAAAGATCGAAGGTCGAGACCGAACAACATCGAATCGGAACACGAAGTCATGATGCCCGAGATGAGTTTGTCGAGCTCGATTATGAGAAATGTCCTAGGGTAAGTTATCAGAGCTGCATAATGAAAGGACCAGAAATCCCGTGATACGTAAATATCTCGGCGGGAATCACCGCATCAATCAACAAGACCGTTGAAATCAGTAAATCAAGGGATATTTTACCTTGTAAATAGATTCTTGCGTTGTATAAGAGATTATCCCCCCTCTATATAAAGGGGCAATGTAATTGTAAAAGGTATCTCGCGAAACAATCATCAATACATAGAAAAGAAGTCTGCTTTTATTATTACTTTATTCGTTTGGTTTCTTTCATATCTGTTGTTCATCTTGGAGAAATCAGTCCAGGCCAAGACTATTCAAGGCTTGTGGTTTGCATTTCTTCCCCATTTATTTACTGACTTTAATCTCTATTACATTATTCATTATTTGTATCAAACCAAATCACATGTCCTTAAAATCACGTACAAATTTAATTGTTACCCGAAGCCAAGGGTAAACAAATCTAAGATTCTTTTTTTGTTCTTTTGTTTTAGTTTTAAATTTACTAGTTTCTATGTACGTGCGTTACACGTAAATTTTTAGTCAGTTATTTAAATAAAAATATAACACATTAAATTTGTTAAAAAGCTATGTAAAAGAAAAAAGACTTCTTTGTAAAGCAATTGCTATAAAAAATTGCAATCATTTAAACATTGTAATCAATATTATTAAATTAACATAATACTAAATACAAAATGATTGGATATCATTTGAATCAATAAAGATGATCAATTTAGTTAAGTTAAATAGTATTTGTATTTATTATGCAGAAATATGCAATGTGATCGATCATATTTTATCAAATACTTCTAATGAGGATGATGTTTTTGGTGTTTTTTCCTTTTGTTGCTTTGGTTATGCTTTCTGACGAAATATTTCGCTGTTGATTTTGATATTTGTTTTGCAAATGCAACATAAAATTATCTGTGTGAGACAAATATAATCTTAAAGCTCCACCAACTATTTTGGTTGTCAAATGCTTGCACATATGTATTTCATCACAAAATATTAATTTTTCTTTTCTTATTAATCTAGCATCATCACTTTGCTGTGACATATGTGATGATTATCTTATGTCATGCCTCAAAATTAGAGGAGCAAAATACAATACCCAGTACCTTAAAACTTGTGACCAAGTAAACCAACATCAATTTTCATTCTTAGATGATATGACACAAGTTATTGATTAATTATTATTATGCCACAAACATTTGCACCTCTTTCACAATTGCTTCTCGTATAAATAGAGTATTTGTCATTTTCTTATATTGATGTATTACTATATAGTCAAAGTTAGTAGTTTTTACCAAACATCTTTCATGCGTGGATTTTTTTCACAAAATATCTTATTTTGATTTTGAGGCTACATAGCATGCTACAAATAACCTCATAAAGCTGAATTCACCAGTAAATTAATATTGAGATTAGTTGTGAAAAATTTATGACTTGTCACTTTTTTATTTACATCTTTAATCAAGCATTATTTTGTGTCTACTGTAGTAGAAAATAAACTCCGTGATGATTTAATCCGTATCAATATCCCTTTCGCTGTGAACATTTTTTAAGAATAAATGGTTATATATAAAGTTATAAAATAAATAAGAAAACAAATAAAAGAGTATTAATATATCCGTGATATTGGAAATTCAATTCCCGCCATTATACCATCATTTTTATATTTTAAATATTATTAAGTGCATAAAATAAGTAGTGATTTCATTTCTATCATGTGCTGGCCATTTTATAAAAAACGGGATTTAGTTAAACCATTTGGCATTAATGTCTTTTTCATATTAGTTAACATTGTCTAATGTATAAAACAAATATGAATTTCACTAAAAAAAATTGATTAATATGAATGTGTGTGACTTCTAAAAACAATCAAATATCAATTTTAATTTTCAACAATTTGAGACATTATGTCCATGTTGATAATTAATGGGATGGAGATTCTACAGCTGGTGGTGATTACATTGTTGAAAAAACAAAGACCCTCACAAAGAAAAATATATTGAAAATGACCCATAAGTAAAGATAGCGTGCTCGATAATATTCACGCAATGCATAGTATTATAGCAGATATATGATAATATTAAGTTTTAAATGATTTTTATTCAATAGGCAAAAAAATAAAAAATGCCAGACATAGAATTCTTTCCTATTCAAACAAAGATTTGAAAATCTATGCAAATTTATTCTACTGCACAGTGTTACGGTCCAAATAGGATTAGTATGACATTGGAATATTACAAATTTATGCACCAAGTAATTGTCTTTGTAGAAATATTTTAGGGATATTTTGATCAACTAACATTATATTTATATTTTTATAATAACTAGTTTTTATGTACGTGTCTCACACGTATTACCATAGGTGCATCTAATAATTAATGTAAGATATGAGAATATACTTTTTACCTCATAGTTTTCTACAAAAAGAATTTAGCCCCTGAGAAAATAAAGGGTGAATCCGGCAAGCTTTTTATGTACAAATACCATTAAAATATGAAAGTGAGATCCACCAACCGCAAATTGGATCTTTTTGTTAATAAGCTATGTATTCTCAAACATATGAATGTACAACCACATAATAAAAACATTAATATTATAAACTCAAGAAAAATGCATATACTAATGAATATATCGAGCAAGGGGAGTGTATTACCTGTACATATAGAAATAAAGGAACCAAAGAAGAGAGTGGCTGCATCTACTCGCTAACAATGACATCTTGCGAAGACTTCTTTTCTCTTTCCGAGAGATTTTGGTTAGGATAAACATTAATTATGTGTATCAATTTAAGGTTTCCCATAACATAGGTTCAAACGTATATATAAATTTATTTTGTAGGAAATTAAATTTTTTAATCTACTAGTGAATTATTGCACATTATTTTGAAACAACAGAAAAAACCCGAGGAAGATTAGTTTGAGATAAAGGAAGTAGTTGTGTCTGTGGAGAAGTCTAGCTTGTTTGAAAATTATAAAATTCTAAGGAACTTGGATCTTCTATATATTTAATAGATTGATGGCACTAAAAATGAGCTCGCTGATCAATGCTTTATAATGAAATTTTATTGCCGTCCAGAAGATTGTTTGCTTGCATGGTTGCACCCGTGTGTGCAGCACGAGACAAAAGAGAGATAAGCAGGAAAAGAAGTCTTCCATACACAGATCTACCACTTGAATCAATATTATCCTCCGCTGTCACGCTCCGAATCGGGCCTGGACGTAACACGACACCTGGTGCCTGATTATATGCCTGAATGCGAAAGATAAACTAACACATGCTGATATACTGAAAGTCTGGATGATATAAATCAAAGTGCGAAAAAACCGCGACTCTGTCTAACTGTTACTCTAGTCTGCGAAAAAACCGCGACTCTGTCTAACTGTTACTCTAGTCTATGAAGCCTCTAATGAAGTACTGAAAATACTGACTATCTACAAATACTGAAAGATGCAAAGTAATGATAATACCCTGAAAGAACTGGCGCTCACCAAATAAGTGGTACGAGAATCCTAGCGCTCTGAATCGTCAACCTGGGGTCTGCCCATTCTCATGCTGCCTATCTCACATCTCTTGGAATTTCTCATCAAACTTCTTGTGCTCACACTCCACAACAGAATGGCATAGTAAAAAGGAAACACAAGCACCTATTAGAAACTGCCAGAGCCCTTCTATTTCAATCTAAGTTGCCTACAAAACATATTTCCATCCATAGTTCTCTAAAACTCCCTATGAAGTCTTACTTAGTTATTCTTCTACTTATAGCCATCTCAGATCCTTTGGCTGTTTAGACTATGCTACTGTTCCTCCTCCTCCTAGATCCCCTCTATATTTCTGGGTAACAAATCTGTTTTCTACTCTAGGGATGTGACTTTGGTTGAAAATATCTTTCCCTCCACCTTTCACCTTCTGATTTCTTTCCTTCTTCAATCACTCCCTTTTCTGATCACCTTTCTTCCATTCTTGTACCTACTCCTTCTTTTTCTCCTCCTCCTGGTTCACCTTTCAGTCTTGCTCCTTCAACATTAGTTCCTTCTCCTGCTTCTTCTGTTCCTTCACCTCCTCCCTTGAGGAGATCTTCTAGACGTACTGTCACTCCTACTCACCTTAAGTACTATATTTGTTTTGTTGTCCCTCCTGCTCACTCCTCTATTTCTTCTTCCTCCACATCTTCACCTACATCATTGTTTAAACCTGCTTGTTATCATCAGGTTGTTTCTAACCCTGCTTGGCAGAGAGCCATGATGAAAGAATTTCAGGCATTAGAGGCCAATCAGACTTGGGACGTAGTCCCTTTGCCTCCTGGTAAAAAGGTCATTCCTTGCAGATGGGTATATAAAATCAAGCAACACTCAGATGGTAGCATTAAAAGCTATAAGGCTAGGTTGGTAACAAGGGAGGACACTCAACAGGCTGGCATTGACTACTTTGAGACATTTTCTCTTGTAGTCAAATTCACTACTATTAAGTGTTTGCTTGCTCTGGCTGCCAAGCATTCTTGGAATATCTATCAACTTGATGTCAACAATGCATTTTTGCATGGGCATCTCTCTGAAAAGGTGTATATGAAGGTTCCTCTTAGTCTTACAGGCTCTTCCTCCTCTTCTGGTCCTCTACTTGTGTGTAAGCTAAGGAAGTCCTTATATGGCCTTAAACAGGCCTCCGGGCAATGCTTTGCCAAGTTATCTCATGCTCTTACCTCCAGGGGTTACTTATACAGCCTCAATGACTATTCCTTACTCACCAAATCCTTTGGCACTTCCACTGTCCTTATTGATGTATATGTGGATGATATTTTATTGGCTGGGATTGATAATTCTGAGATGACTTTTCTCAAAGCATTTCTGGATCAACAATTCAAGATCAAGGATTTGGGGACTGTGCATTATTTTTTGGGTCTTGAAGTGTCTCACCTTCCTCATGGTCTACTTGTCAATCAACACAAATACCTTAAAGAGCTTCTATCAGAATTTCATTGTTCTTCTGCCTCACATGTGGTGACACCCTTGGAATTGTCTAATGCCATACATTTTCTTCTCAGTTCAACACCTCAGTCAGTTCCTTAATGCTCCGAGAACTGCTCACATGCATTCTGCTCATCATGTCCTTAGATACTTGGTCAAAGACCCTTAGAGAGGCATCTTCAACAAAACTCAGAATTTCTCTCTTCAAGCATTTTCAGATTTTAATTGGGCAGGTTGTCCATCTTCTAGAAAATATGTTAGTGGCTACTTTGTTACTCTTGGGGGCAGCCCTATTTGCTGGAAATCTAAGAAACAACACACAGTCTCCTTGTCATCTACAGAGGTTGAATACATTGGCTTTGAGGAAGATTGTGGCTGAGCTTTCTTGGCTAGTGAGACTTTTGGCTGACTTGGGTCTCGCCATTTCTGCCCCTATTTCTCTTCATTGTGATAATAAATATGCTATCAGCATTGCCAAGTGTTAGGATATACTATTAACCATGTGGTTAGATTATAGTATTATGTTTTATTTATTGGAACAATTGTTTATCTATTTATTCAATTCAATGAAATCTTAATTCAAATAGATCATTTGTTCATATGTGTGCCCTTTACTTATATAGTAGACAATTTAGTGTATGGAGCTTTAGCTCATACGCGGAAGATTAAATTGTCGGTTCTTATAAGTTATAAAGTTAATGTTCACAATCAAAGATGAAACTGGGCAAAGCATCTTGATGATTGTAGCATAAGATTAAATTATAATCTATCTTGATTATGGGAATGGTTCAGTTCCGACTTCTTATGCTAGTACATTTTTGTGTATTGAACGGACCAAGTAGAGATAAGTGTTTTTGTACTGAATATATAAAACTACCTCTCTAGCTCATTGAATGTTCTTATACTCTTAATCTTGATATAATTATTATGATCAATGTGCTTCGTTCATTATTTTGATTTATTAAAAGGTACGACTCAACTGCGAGTTAATGTATTCCTGGTAAATTGAATAATGACAAAGTGCATTTGTGAAATAATAATTAGTTGATAGAATCCGTGTCTTGACCATTGAGATTGATGATACCCCTTTATGGATGCTTGAAAGTTTTCATGTGAAAACCCTGCAGGTGGATTTTGTATCCGTCACATGAAATAAGTTAAGCGGAAGTATAAAGGATTAAATTAGTCGATAATTAAATTGTCAGTAATTTAATTTATCTGATTGGTATTTGTAATCTTAACACGGGGAGTTAAATAAGTTTTAATGAATGATTTCGAAATTAAACTGAGGAGTGCAATTACAATTTTCTAGTGGAATAAATTGTAATTTATTGTGGTAGGATTAATTCATTCATATTCCGAATTAATACCACAATAGGAAGCCTCGTTATTAAATCTGTGGTCCCTACTGTGCCTGAATATTCTAGAACGAGGAAATTAAATAAGAAAATAGTATCCTTGGTGGGTTAGGAGACTGCTACACATTTTTGGTGCGTAGTAGACTCCTACACGTTTTTGACTACGTGTTTTTTAGGAGGAATAAGACTCCAAAGGTTTTTGGTCTTGTTTTCAAACCAAAAACCAAAAAGAAAACGAAAAACGTAAAACAGAAGCAAAACAAAAACAAAAGTGAGCTTCTGTTCTTGGCCGTTTTTGACAAAAAGGATACTATTTTTCTTAAATAAAATACTTGCCACTCAAGTATCACGTTCGGTAGAAATTCAGGATACACAGTAGAAGACCGTAGACCTGGATAGCGTGAATATCATTGAAGATTTGTGCAGTAACTTCAAGAGGTTAGTGTTTCTATCTCGTTAATGATTATATTTATCTAGTTTACATGTAAGATTATATGGTCTTGGGTGATTGCTTCCGTTGCGTTTACGCCTATTTTCTATCACCAAGAACCCTATATCTCATGAGAGGACCAAGCATATTGAGCTTGATTGTCATTTTATTAGGGAAAAGCTTGCTTGTGGCCTGATCTTTGCAATATGTTCCTCTCAATCTCAACTTGCTAACATCTTCACTAAACCATTCACTGGTATTCAACTTCAGCATCTTCTCTGCAAGCTGGTTGTTTTGTTACCCTCCAATTTGAGTGGGAGTGTTGGAACAGATGGCCCAAACACTTCAGGCCCAACAAAAACAGATCCAGGAACACCCGTATGGGGAATAGATGGTGTATCCATTTTCGCCGTAAGGGCCACCAGAGGACGGTATGGGGAATAGATGGCGTATCCATTTTCACGGTAATTAGGGCCACCAGAGGACGGTATATATGGGGACACAGTTATCAAGATTCTGTTCGATAAATTTTAGGGCATACTCCCCTAGCGTCTCGTCCCATACCATGGGGCCAACATCAACTATTTCACGATATTTATTGTGAGCTCTAACACAATCACAGTGAAACTGCGCATCGCCTGAAGAGTTTTGAGCTTTGGATGAGGGAAATAATATAGCAAAGGCAATGAAACAAGCAACTAAGTTTGTTAAGAATCCCATTTTTTGGGTTTTGGTAAAAAGCTGTGAATTAGAACGCATGCATAATATGGATGGGTTTTTATAGGGAATTAAGAAGCTGATCGAGTTGAAAAGTTTGCCAACTTATGTGAGTACGTAAAACAAAAAGGAAGTGAAAGGTCACTTGGAGTTAGCACCATATCTGTAGGAAGATTTTAAAAACATAGCTAGTATATCTAAATTAATTAGCTTACTTATTGGAGTATTATTACCCTGCACGATAATCGGTGAGAAGATTTAAATCTTATTTATTTGTTTATTAATTAAGCAGCACGGTAAACGTAGGAAGATCTTAAAAACATATAAAATTAGTCAAAGATTTGTTATATCACATGCAACTACCTATTCATCAATTTAAGAAGAAAATTCCGTCATAAAAAGAATCACAATCTTGATGAGAACCATTGTTAATGTGATCGTTTGAACAACGTAACTGACCCATGTAATTCATTATTTCTCGTTAACTCTCTATTCTCTTTACTCTTTTGGCTCCATGTTTTTCTTGAATCTTAGAAAAGTATTTTAACAAAGTCATCGTACATTTCTCATATCTTTTGCTTGGTGAACATACGCCGTATATCCCTCATCTGCTGATGCCACTCGTTATGAACGCACATCACATGGAGCTAATATACACTACTAAAAATCACGTGAAAAGCGACCGAAAAAAGAGACCAAAGTTGGTCCCTATTAGCCCAAAAGCGACCAAAAAGCGACCACAATGGTCTGGTCACTATTTAGGTGGTCACTAACAGATAGCGACCAACTTTGGTCGCTAATTTGCGACCAATATTGGTCTCCCACACAAAAGAACCAAAAATTCCGGAAAAACAGATAGAGACCAACTTTGATCGCAAATTAGCGACCAAAGTTGGTCGCTTATCAAAAATACAGAAAATTAAAATCAGCACATAGCGACCAAAGGTGGTCGCCAACTCCTAATTTGTATTTTCTGTATTTTTTGTTAGCGACCAAAGTTGGTCGCCCCTTGGTGGCAATTAGCGACCAACTTTGGTCGATTATCAAAAAATACAGAAAATTAAAATTAGAAATTGGCGACCAAAGTTGGTCGCGAAGTCCAGAATTTTATTTTCTGTATTTTTGGTTGGCGATCAAAGTTGGTCGCTAATGGCCACCAAGGGGCGACCAACTTTGGTCGCTATTTTGCAGAATTAATTTTTTTTCCAGCAAAATAGCGACCAACTAGCGACCAAAGTTGGTCGCTATTTTTGGTTCATTTTTTCCAAAAACTGCCTGTTTTGGCAGCTACACCACCTGCCAGTTTTACCAAATTCCTAAAAGAAGCATTTTATGCCATTAAAATAACAACAACGACAAGAACAACTACAACAAACAACAACGAGAATAATAACAACTACAATAAATAACACATTAAACAACAACATTAAACAACAACAAGGTTTAAAGTTCAAATGAACTTATACATTATATAAGCTGTTATTACAGTTCAACGTCTACTAATGTCTACATCGTCAGCGTCATCGCCAGATGAAGTGTCATCATCAAGCTGACCACCCGGCGATGATTCACGTGACCGGGGAATCGGAAAAGAGCCAGAAGCCAAGAGAGATTTGATCTGCTCTTGTAGAGCAGCATACTGAGCATCTCTAAGTTTATCTTTCTCCTTCTCTCTTTCTTCTCTCTTCTTCTCTCTTTCCTTGGCAGCTTCTAGCTCGGATGTGAGCTTTGCTACATGGT
>MCJB01049921.1:0-38405 GCA_002018475.1 Nicotiana obtusifolia
GTTTAGGGCATCAATTTCTAAGAAATTTGATTATTTTTGTTGGATTTTGATTGGTTAATAGTGGGGGCTATTTGATGGACCCTACTTATTACAGAATCTAATGATCACTCTTCTTTTTGTAGAATTTTTCCTCTTTTTCTCTCACTTTCCAATGTAGAGATGAAGTTAGTAGAACAAATCTAAGAGATAAATTTTAGGCAAAAAAAGAAAAGAAAAGATAAAAGCTCTTAGGGTTCGTTTGGTACGAACATAAGAATTAGTAATACAGAGATTAATAATACAGGTATTAGTAATGCAGGGATTGTAGTGCTGAGATTATTTTGTATCAAGTGTTTGGTTCATTCTATTAAAAATTAGCTTGAGTTTGGTTTAAAATTATGCAAAATCTTCTTTACAATTATACCCTTGAATATTCTTCTTTCTGTATATAAAGAAATTTAGGAAAAGGATTTGAGGGGCAGTTTAGTAATTTTAGGATCTTATCAAGGTATAGTTAATGCAAGGATTAGTAATCCCTTGGTTTTCTTGGTATTAGATAAGCCCTCCTATGAGGTATACGTAATTCATGTATTAGGTATGCATAAATTGAATTGAGCAACCAAATATTGTATTCAATGGATTAAATTTTTATACAGGAATTATTTTACTTAGTACAGTCTACCAAACGACCCCTTAAGATTTTGGTTGTGGTATTGGAGTAATTAATTTCAGCATATAATCTTTTAGTATTAGATAATATATTATTTAATTAATTGTATAAGAAAAAAATAATTTTGAATAACTAATGCAATATTTGATTGGCGATATTTTGTAATAATCATATTAAGTAATACGAGAATTTTTATATACGCGAGATGGAAAGTGGAATAAGAATATATTATATTAATAACACAAAATTAAACTATTTAAAGATAAAATACTTCTTAAAAATAAGAAGTTCATGTATGTGAAATTTTCTCATTATTAATTATTACATAATAATTTGTTTATTATTTGTTATTACATAACAATTCCTGTATTATAATTTCGGAGAAATACAAATGCTTCTTTCTTTTGGTGTGTATTTTTATCTTTAGGGAAAAATACTAGTATACTCTGTTTTGATTTGATATGTCTTGCTGTTTTGCTTTATTTATCATTATTGGTCAGTATATATCATTGTTTGTTAAAGGGACAACCCATTAATTATGAAATCAAGACTTGAAATGAAATCCATGGGTTTAAATTTTAGTGTTTTTAGGTCGTTTGTTAACGAACACAAGTAACGTCGGGATTGCAGTGTTGTAATTATTTTTTATTAAATATTTGATTTATTATATTAAAAGTTAGTTATGTAGTGTATAATCTAAGCTTGTGTTTAGTTTAAAACTGTATAAAATTTTCTTTGTAATTATACCCTTGAATATTCTTCTTTCTCTATATAAAGAAATTTAGGAAAAGGATTTGAGAGGTGGCTTAGTAATTTAAGGTCTTATCCAGTTATAGTTAATGCAAGGATTAATAATCCCTTGATTTCCTTAGTATTAGCTAAGCCCTCATATGAGGTATAAGTAATCCATATATTACGTATGCATAAATTGAATTGAGCAACCAAACATTATATTGGACGGATTAAATTTTTATACAGAAATTATTTTACTTAATACAACCTATCAAACGATCCCTTATTGTTTCTAATGACTAATTGAAACCTTTCTTACTTTATGTCAACTATGTAAAAAAACAAATAAACATTTTAAGAAATCAAGTTTACTAAATATTTTACCAATTTATCAGTACATGGTTATTAATTATTTGGAGGTCATTATAATGAAGGAAGAAAACAGGAGTGTGTTGTATTTTCAGTAAGAAAAAAGAAAGGAATTGCACTATTTTCCTCTCTTCACTTTCTCATCAGTCAAATGATCCAAAGAGACCTTTTGCCATTTAGGGGTCGTTTGGTAAGTTGTACTAAGTAAAATAATCCTTGTATAAAAAGTTAATCCGTCCAATATAATGTTTAGTTGTTCAATTCAATTTATGCATACCTAATACATGGATTACTTATACCTCATAGGAGATCTTAGCTAATACCAAGGAAACCAATGGACTACTTATACCAGGTTTAACTATACCTGGATAAGACCTTAATACAATGAACCAAACACTTAGATAAAAAATAATCCCAGCACTACAATTCCTGCATTACTAATACCTGCATTACTAATTCCTGCATTACTTGTGTTCGTACCAAACGACCTCTTAGGAACAAAAGTTTTGGCTGAAAAAGTAATGGGCTTGGGCCGCTCATTTTTAAAGTTAATGGGCCTAAATGGATCATATGAACGTGAAGTAATGATTTTGGGTGAAGTGAACAAACAACCATTCTTTAGGCTGCTAATCAGAGATTAATCAATATTTTATCCTGAAATTTTGAATTTGGAATATTTTTGTCCCGAAAAATTAAACTAGAAATCTGAATCTCATGGTGCACTGGTTAATTCCTAAATATCAACCCGTTAGAATGCCTACCTGTATCATTTCTACAATGATTTTCAATTTTTCATGTTCAGTGCCAAACCCACAGTTTCTTCTCATACAATCCTAGGTCATAATTAGTAATTATGGTAACTAAACACCACTATATTATAGCATCATTTTTCAAACTACAGTCTGACACAGATTTCTTCTACAATTGATTCATTCACCAACTCCTTTTTTTGTTTAATATTTGCATTTACCAACTCATTATAATCCTCAAGCTCTTAAAATGGAAGAACTCTCTGTAATAATTCCTTAATCCAAACTATAATCCAACATTTTTCTTTCAATTTAACAGTTCAACTACTTGTTCCATATTTCATAACTACAACTGTAAAATGAGTCAAGAAATACAGTAAAAATATTAATACGTGAATGAGAAGGCGTTTTGCAACCAACTCAACTACAACTTTTGTAGTAAGCAGCAAATGAGCAGCAGTTTTTGAACTCGAGCTTGATTGTATGAAATGCAAATCGAATATCATGTGGACCTTTAAGAATTGCTTTGAAGACGAGTCTTGATCCACGATTCCAAGTTCTTCAACTCCTCATTGTTTATCGAATGAGCAAGACCAGGGTAAGCCTAACGAATATGGTAGACAATGGCTTATTGGCGATACATTTGTGAAAGATAAATGACACGATCCGATAGACATGAGCAATTACCTTGAATTCACAAGTCATACCAGCTCGCTCCAGAAAAGGTGGCCCTGCTTGTCCAGCTTCAAACAGTACAGTCCTATCTGCTATACCATGAGACCACAAAATAGGGGTCTGTTCAAAGCGTTTTGGTGTTAGATGCTATAAAAACATGGAAACTAATCAAGAAACACATATCAAATGGTAAGAATGCGGTTGTGATGTGTGGGTTAGGTGCATGTCACGAGTTTGAACCCCCTGGTAATTAAGTGGAGAATTGTCGAGGGGCAAACCAATTATCCACCGAATTTCTAACCGGGCACCAGCAGGCCCTCTGAAATTTCTCGATTAATTAAAAAAAAAGGGTTCTCGAGATAACACATCTTCCAATCATCAAAATCATTATTCAAGTTTTGCAAATAGCAAAATATTATTTGACGGGCATCTCCATACAGGCGGAGGCACTGTTTTATATATCTAGGTAGAAATGAGGAACAAGTGCTAAATTCGTTCAAAAGCGCTGTATCATAGTGTTCATATAAACATCCTAAGTAGTGAAACAGTTAGCAGGTCAGGGATCATATAATAAAGTCTTACGTAACCCATGCCCTTTGCACACACTTAAGACTCCCTCCACATAACAAAGCAACCAACTTTAGGACAAGAATAACATATGCTACTTCAAAACTAAATTTTAGAAAATTATGAGTAGAAGTTAGTATCAGACAATCACCTTTTTAGCTTCAGGAGTTTGTTTCTCTAATATAGAAGAATTAAAGGGGACCCATCCGCTAAACACGGCACCTCCTCCTAGAGTTTTTGGGTACAGAAGAACACTTGCTAATGTTAAGGCACCTACAAAATCACATATAATTTGAAAGTTTAGTGTATTTATTAGCAATGCAAAAACTTGAGAGAGAAAGAGAGAGAGAGAGAGAGAGAGAGACCTCCTTGACTAAATCCACATATGAAGACATTGTTAGGATTAGTGCCAGCATCAATCTCTTTATCGATCATCGCGTGAACATTCTTAACTGCTTTGAGCAAACCACTCTCATCGTTTGGCGAACTCTGGTACATGGTATTGAACATAAAATTAGAGGAGGCAACATCAATAAGTGTAAGTACAACGCTATCTTTGATTCTGAAGCCGATTCTCAGACAAGATAAACATAGAATTTTGATGGAGACTATTCCTAGCATATATCACAGTACTCTATGACATGCTGGTGTCTCAGATAAGACATGTTATTATTAATTGCAATACGTCAAGTAGAAAAGGTTAGTCATATAATAAAGTTCTTAGATTTCTCAGTATCATCCTTGCAGATAATGCAGCCAGGCATGATTACAAGGAGAAGTTGATTAAAAGAAAAAGTGAAAAGAGATACGAGGAACGAAAGGGGCCCGAAAGAGGAAAACTTACAGCAGTCACTGGTATTTCATGAATGTCAAACCATGACGGCATGACAGCACCATCTGCAGTAAGTTAAGACAGGAAGAGTTTAGATTTTAGATAATATCACCAGTATTAGAGAGAAAAAGTTGGCGACGCTAGGAGTGGCAGAGCTACATGCAATGAAGGGGAGTTGATGACTTGAGTTCCCTTCACCAGAAAATCATATTGCATAAATAGGGTAAAAACAAAACTTTTATCCATAATTTTTTTATCCCCTTTAATATAAGAAAAATACAAGTACAAATCCCAGGTGTGGCATTTCTGGATTTTTCTGAGTCCCCTTATTAGATTTTCTGGCTCCGCACAGAATGCTAACATTATTTTTATGAATTACTCAACCAATTCTTTAGTGTATTTTTATGTATTTTTTTTGTTTGGGGAGGGGGTTAATTTCTTTGATGATAATTACTGGAAAAGATAAAAAGGTTAAATTTCTCGAGATAACAAATTGCGGTGAAGAACCAACAATCATAATGACACTGTCATAGGAAGAACAGTTGAAACATTGGATAGGTACAACATCTTACAGACACGTACCATAGCAAACCAGCTCAAACGTTACTGTTCAAGTGGAGAATCTACATATTCTCTCATGGAAATGAAAGGTCAGGAAAGAGCAAGCGAAGCACTGTAGTATTTTAGTAACAAAGATGGCATTAAATATCTTGTGTTCTTTCTAAGAACTTCCTTTCCACCATTCTTAGATACATCATAAAGTTCATGGAGAAAGTTCTTTTCAAAGAACAGTATTGACACTGTCGTCAATTGCACCTAAATCACCGTCAAGCTAATCTTATCCTTAAGAACCTGGTATTACTATCCGCATATGTAATTATGCACTAATCACACTGAATATCCTAAGTTGCTTCAGGGAGAGAATTGCTTATATTAATCAATTTGCCTTTGTTGTTGACTAACTGTCATTATACAGAAGGCTATTCCTAACAGTATTTTGGAAGTCTTGAGCATTCATCTTAGTTATCTAAGAGCTAAAGCTGCTCACCATTGCCTATACTGGCAAGCATTAACTATCAAAACAAAAAGTCAAAACAATGAAAAATAAAGGACATTGATAAGCCTTCTGCTCAAGATGGTTCACTAACAAAGGGGAATTACACTATAAAGGCTAAATCCCAACCCACAGAGCTAACCTTCCCTCTACGCTACCAACATCCTCCCCCTAAACACTGAATTGAATGAAAAGGCAAAGGAAAAGGCAAGAACTAATGTAAGGTTCGTAGAAACTCATTGAGTTGGCTTTTCAGAATTAACTTCTCCATTAACACATTGTTAAAGGAACAACAAAACCACATGTTTTGCTATGTTACACTTTACTGTTCAATTTTTCTTTCTTTTTAATTTTTGAATCACAACTACCAACATAAAACTGAAGCGGAAATTACATCCCTAAATTGAAATTACTCTAGTCTAGCCAATTTCTCTCATCTCCTTGAACTGAGAATTATCTTATAAGGACCAGCCATACAATCCATTCACACCTTCAAAATGAGCTAGAGTTTTGATTAACCAGCCGATGCAAGTGGACCTAGTCTACATTGTAAGCAATCCCATCCACTAAATCCAAAAAGCAATGACAATAAGAAGAACAACTACGCCTCAGTCTGTTTGGACCTGAACCAATTCCATATTTTTTACCAAAAAAAAGGACTCATGTTATATAGATTATCATATCAATAGTGATCATAGATGATACAGGTGACGTGACAACTACAAACCCCATCAAGGCGTAGGCTAAAATAAAATCCTTATGCAATTCCATCATACACCCTAGAACGACAACTCCACCAGAACCAATAGAAACAAATTACAATACACCACTTGTACCACTATACCAAATCAAATACTCTTGTGTAATAGAGATCATAATTAATCAACTACGACCATAGATAATAAATATGACATGCCGATTACCAACCCCATCCATCACAGTGAAGTCAAAAATGAAATCCTTACTCAATTCCAATATACAAATAGACCCAAAAATGCCATTTCTAAGGTGATCACATAGAACCAATAGAAACAATTAGAATACACATCCGGTAACACCAGACAAGGTAGGCCAAAAATGGAATCTTTGCAACTCCAATATACCATTTGACCCAAAAATGCCAGTTTCTTAGTGAACACATCGAACCAATATAAACAAATACAATACACAGCCAATAACAAACTCCACCGAGGACTAAGCTAAAAATGGAATCTTTATGCAATCCAAATACACCATTTGACCCAAAAATGCCAATTCCACAGTGATCACACAGAACTCATAGAAACAAATAGAATACACTACCAATAACACCATACAAACCCCACCAAAGAGCAGGCCAAAAATGGAATATTTAGGCAATCCAAATGCACCATTTTACCCAAAAATACCATTTCCATGGTGATCACACCAGAACCAAACGAAACAAAAACAATACAACGCCAGTAACACCATACAAACCCCACTACAGGGTAAGCCAAAAATGGAATCTTTATGCAATTCTAATATACCATTTGACCAAAAAATTCCAATTTCACAGTGATCATACAGAATACAAACAAAAACAATACACAACCAATAACAAATCCCACCAAGGAGTAGGCTAAAAATTGTATCTTTATGCAATCCAAATACACCATTTGACCCAAAAGTGTCATTTCCACACTGATCACAGCATAACCAAAAGAAACAAAATTAACCCACAACCTGTAATAATATTACGAGTACAAGAATGCTAGTGACTTACAGTTGCAGGTAACTGGGTTGGAAGGAGCAGAGGGGAAGGACCATTTTGTGTTCTTGAATTGAGGAGAAGTGAACAATGACTTTATTGGTTCATTAGCAGGGCCAGAATCACCCAACCCATGTAGCCAAAGAATAAAGCTTCTAGAAGCCATGGGATTGGATTTAGTGGAAGATGGGTTTGTTGTTGGCTGAGAGAGTAGCACAAAGAAAATGGTGAAACCAAAGGTGATTACAAGCACTATTAAGGGTTTTAGTAGTGGAACGAATTTCATCTTTGGGCTTCCATATTATTTGGTTAGTCTTGTGCTTTTTAGTCATCAAGTTTGGTGTAGAATTTAATTTTTCTTTTTGCTTTAATAGCATTAACCATTCTTTTATTCTTTAGAATTAAACACAATATATATGACATTTTTAATGGTAAATTCAGACACAGAATTTTATATTTTAAAATTACATAAAAAATATTGTAAGTCATGATGATTAATAATTTAAAATATTTAAAAAGAATATGAAAAAGTTAAAGAATTACTTATTTAAGTCTCGAAATTTAACGGTGTCACATAAATTAGACAGAGGGAGTAATTTACACAAAAGAAACAAATTCATAAAAGAACAAAATTAGAATAGAGAAAGATTTATTTACTCATGCTAAAATATCTATCTTTTCTGTCAAAAAAATTATTTATCCTAAAACATCAAAAATTAACTAAGTCCAAATTTTAATATTTATTGTCCATGAGTCACTAACATATGTTGTGCTCAGCACTACTGAGTCATATAAATACAGAAAAAATAAAGTACCCTATAATTACTTATAAGCTATGAGGTATATGACCATCTAAAATTACTTATTTCCAATATTTTCTTCAATAACTCTACGGTCAAAAAAAGAAATGTTCTGCATTTGCCAAACACCCTATAATTAAATATGATTGTCATATAATATTGATCCACCAACAACACTACAATACTTTGGCTCATACATCACTTTACTACCACATTATATATATATATATATATATATATATATATTATGGTTAAGGCATGCTCGATAGCAAGAAGCTAGTGACTTCTTTCAGGTCATTAACTAGAACTTGCACAAGGTATTACAGTGAGGCCTGTCTTCTGTCCGGTTTCGGAAAATGATAAGAAGACAATCAGGAGGTTGGACGGTCTTCCCTGCCTAGAATCCGAGTCAAGTTCGGAATCGCTAAACACCTTTAGGAACGTTATAGCGGCGGAGAATGAGACTGTCAGAAAAAAGTAGCTTCTTTGATATATATATATATATATATATATATATATAATATAAATTAGTATAATTAAACTTACTATAACAAGTTATTACTCTATTTTTCTTATATGCAAAAAGTCAATATAACATGATAAAATTTCTTAGACAGAATATAAAATCAACAAAAAGAAGGTAGGACTATCATAAACCATTTAATATTAATAGTGTCCTTAATGTTAGTGCCAAACCTATATTCTAGGAATTTATTAAATTATCAAATTGAAAATTCTTTTGATAACCAAAAGTCAAAAAAACACTACAGTAATACTAATACGAGAGATATTATACAGAGAGTCAGATACAGAATTTTTCCCTTTCATGGCGACTTCAAAACTCCAGGCTCTATGGAATCACCCTGCTGGCCCAAAAACGAGTGAGTTCTTTTTCCTTTTTCTGTTAATTCGTTTTTTTTTTCTTTCAATTCTTGAATTTCATATACTTGACTTAGATTTAGATCTTTCTTTTTTACCATTTTGATTTGCATATTTATCACCGCAGCTTGAAACTGATTGAGTTGATGATTCTTCTGGCAAATCCCATATTGTATCTGGGTTTTTCTTACGTTTATTTTGTATTTTTTTTAAATGTTTGGCTGTCTGCCTATTTATTTATTTGAAGAGGTGAACAAAAATGAAAAGAAAAGAAAAAAGATTAGATTTTTAGGTTCTATTTTATATTGTTGTTAGATTTTAGTTAGCCGAACTATAAATTGTGATACTAAAAAGTGGGAAAATGAAAGGAAAAAATAGACAGCTGAAAACGGAAATCATGAAAATTAGCTCATTGCAGTTTTAAAATGTCAAGGTTTAGAGAACTCTTATATATATGTTTAGTATTGGAAAATGAGCCCGGATAGAGGGTAATTTTTGTAAAAGATTCATAATTTACCTCAACTAGTTTAAGATTGAGGTGCGGTTGATTGATAGATGGATAACGTAATGCATTTATTGCTGCACATCAGTGTTGATCATCGGTAATTTCATGCTCTCGAATCATGTTCTAGTATTTTACATAAGATATGACCTGATTACGTTGTGAGATACTAAACTTGGAGATCGGTAAAGCAATCGGCTAGACTGGGTTTGTTGTTGTTGGCTAGTCTGATTGGCTTGGTCATTGCAAAAGTTCCCGGGCAGTTAGATAGCAGCTGAAACTTTCTGTGACATTTGTATGATCAGAAAATGCATTTGAATAAAGGAAAAAAACATTTTTTTTTAAATATGGACTGCGGACTTGTAAAATTAAATGCCTATACATTCTTAACAAGTGCAGCTGCCTAAGCACCCTACCCAATCTTGACAAGTTTATTTTATCCTTAAATTGATGACTGCATAATTTGACGAGTTCTTTCTTCAAAAATTTCTAACTCTACAATGTATGGATGTTTTCGTATGATGGCTCGAGGTTGGAAATCATTTAAATGCTTCGGTCAAGTTGTTCACATTTTGTTCCTTGTGCTTTCTCTGTTGCCCTGCAAAGTGTGTACAGACTTAAATGTTTTTCCCTTGTTTATATTTAGCAGCTTCAAGTTGGTATGCTTGTTTTTTTCAATTTTCTTTGTTTGCTGATTCATTCACTCGTTGTGCTCTTCTAGTTCATTTCTGGGCACCGACCTTCAAGTGGGGCATCAGCATAGCAAATATTGCTGACTTCGCTAAACCTCCTGAAAAGATTTCATTACCCCAGCAAATTGGTTTGTCTCATGTCTTTTATTATTTTCTCCTTCTCACAATCATTTGTATTATTTTACTGTGATTAGCTCCCGATATTCCCTCTTTGTCTCTTGATCTATCATGAATCCAGAAAAACATGTCAATTTTCATAGTTGGTCTTTCTCGTCAAGCTTAAACTTTTCATTATATGATATCTTCCATTTGTTAGATCTTTTGTCTTTCTGTTTGGTTTTATTCTTAAGATAAGCTGTTTTGTCATTGCAGCTGTCACAGCAACTGGACTTATCTGGTCTCGCTATAGTTTGGTAATTACTCCGGTGAGTTCAATCTTACTCTGGATCTCAGCACAAGTAGTTTATTTTTTTACGATGTTAGAGTATGATTGATAGACAAATAAATCCTTTCTATTTTTTCAGCCGACTCTTCTATAACGGTTTTAGTACATAACTAAAGTATATCTTTTTCACATTCATTCTAATTTCTTACATTGTTTAAATCAGTTATCACCAAACCTAACACTTTACTCTAGGTTTACCTTACAAAGGAGAATAAATAAATAGTCAAACTCATGACAGGCGAGAAATCACTCGCAAATGGTTTAGCGTTTTGTGTGTCTCTGTGACCTTATTCTTCTCCAAGACCCGATGCTTCATCTGCTTCTTTAGTTTAGTAGGACTTCTTTCACCCAAACAATTGTAGGGTATCATCACTAATTACGTCATAGAAATGTAAGTTACACTATTTAAGTGGTTGCTATAGCATAGTTCCATGGCATTCTCTTTTGCCAGATTTATCTTTTCAATAGCATTCCATGTTAGTACAACAACAACAAACCTTGTGAAATCGCACAAGTGGGGTCTGGGAAGGGTAATATGTATGTAGACCTTACCTCAACCTTATGAAGGTAGAGAGGTTGTTTCCGACATATCATCGGCTCAAGAACAGTGAAAGCAAGCAATAACTCAATACAATTCCATGTTAGTATTATTATTTAGGACATATAGTCGTTTGAAGAGCAGCATTAAAATTTTAAGAATGTTAAAGCCACTTTGATGCAATTTTTCCTTTAACTTGGACATCTTTTTCTTTCATTAGCTTCTTCATTTTCTGATGTCATTTTCTCTTGCATGTTGTAATTCCATAATTCTGAATTACAGAAAAACTGGAACCTCTTTAGTGTAAATGTGGCAATGGCTGGAACTGGCATATATCAACTTTCACGAAAAATTCGGTGAGTCATTTCTGTCTCATTACTACATGGAGATCATTGAAAGACTTTGCAAATGTCTCATTAATATATCGGATGTTCTTATAGCTTTGGTTTTTCGTTTGATTAGCTTCTTTTTGTGGATAACATCATCATTTTTGGTGAAGCCATAACTAAGTTTTGATTCTCTTGGTTCAGGCATGATTATTTTAACGAGGAGGAACAACCTGTGGTAGCTAAAGAAGGATGATGAAATTGTTACAAGTCAGGATTATTGAATTCCTGAGCTTTGAATACAAACTTGATGTATTAGTTCTTCTACTCTATACTTCTTCTGATATACTTACCACTGTTAATGTGGCTATTCGATAAGTGATTGGTTGCTTAATCACAGTTGATGATCTGAAATTTCTTTGCAGATTGTGGGAAGAAAGAATGACATCATGTTTTTAGAGTTCTGTTTTTAGTAAGTAGAAGGGTAGCCTTGGCGTAACTGGTAAAGTTGCTACCATGTGATCAGGAGGTCACTGGTTCAAGCCGCGAAAACAGCCTCTTGCAGAAATGCAGGGTAAGACTGTGTACAATAGGCCCTTGTGGTCTGGCCCTTCCCTGGACTCCGTGCATATCTGGAGCTTAGGGCACCGGGCTGCTCTTTTTTGTTTTTAGTAAGTAGAGAAACCAAGAGGCAGAAAGGGTTAGTTCGTCTATAAAATGAAAAAAATAAAATTGAACAAATAAAGCACCTAGATTGATCGCTTGTCACGGACAATATCAATCAATCAACTCTACCATATCAAACTAATTGAGCTTGACTATATAAATTTTTTATATTCATTCAAGACGAGCAATGCCACATGGAGGATTGGAGGTAGAAAGTTCATGGATCGTGAACTTCTTCTTCTTTTTTTTTTTTTAGAGAAGAAGCAATGACGATATCTAGGAAATAAGCATCGGCAATTCATTTGAATACTAAATAATTTATCTTAGGACAAACTAAGAGTTCTTCGAAACTAATGTCTTTAAGCCTTACACTTGTCCATACATTGAAATACTACTATATACCAAAAATAAAGTGAAGGGGGAGAATTATGAGGTCTTAGGTTCAAATTCTAGCAGAGGTAAAATAATATTAGATGATTTCTTTACAATTGCATAAGTCTAGGTGGATAGAATTACTTAATTTATGTGCTGATGGAATCGAGTACTTGGTGAATTATCGAGGTGCGCGTAATCCTTTGAAAACCAAAAGAGCTATTGAAGAAAAGGGATGCAGTCAATCCCTTGGCCTTTGGACAGAATAGGACAGACAAGTTTTTGTTGCTTCCTGCATCCTTACTCCTTACTAGTCAAAAAGGGGTTTTCGACCAAGAAGTAATTCTCATAAATCGCCATCCATTCAGGAGAGAAGCAAGCTATCTTCTTTGATCCCCTTCCAGGGCAGGGAAGAGGAAAAAAAGTGACTACAAATTATAATCGTGATTGATTTGAGGATCTTATGCGGTGGGACGAACTCTTCTTTCAAAAAAAAATACTATTCTATACCAATTAAAAGGACTCTTGGCACACCCTGAACTTTGTATAATAGTGTAACAACAATAAATCTTAATCGCAATTAATTGACATCTCCAGTTGGTCATTTGATTATATTATGTTCATTCTTAACTAATTCGCGTTGAATGAGGATCCTTATTCCTTAATCATTATGTGTCGAACCCTTTGCATTTCGATCAATCAATCTCTGTTTTCTCCTCTTTGCTTAACATTAATCCTCGATAACATTTATGTTACTTTACGTGAAGTGTTTACTCAACAACGTCATTAACCACAAAACGACTATGGTCCCTTTTGCTTTATGCTAACTTATGTCACTATATGTGTAGCTTATCAGCTTAAAGTAAAATTTATTCACCAAATAGGAGATGGCGATTGAAATTAATGGTGGCAAAGTGGATTGAAAAAAACGGCCATTAAAAATGGGTTGGATAATGAACATTTAAAAAATGAATCAAATATGAATAAGAACCATATTATCCACTTAAAAAATGGATAACCAATGAATAGCTAATGAGTTTTTTTACATTTGTAAAGACTCAAATTGGAGGTTTCTCGAGTTTGGGAAACTAAAAATTCTCCCAAAAGTGATCATATTCAACAAGCCATGAAAAATATAAATATCCATATTATCCGTCGATTAACCCCTTTTCTATCCGTATTAAATATGGATTGAGTCAGATAATTTATCCGTTTTTTACATTACCCGCTTTCGACATGCTCATATCCGACCAGCCTGTTTGCCACCCCTAGTTGAAATATAGTGTATATTATATTTCACCACTTTCGAAAGTAGCTCTAACTGGATATATAGGATAGGAAATAAAGCAGCGTTGATCCTCAATTCTTTTCCACCTTCCCAAGTGCCTAGGATAATTTCACACTTAGGAAATGGCAACTGAAAACAGCAAAAATCTATGACTAAGAAGAAACTGCAAAGTGTTGGTCATTTATAAGTACATCCTATTTTGCTTTTTCCTTTTATTCGAGAAACCCTCGAGACTAAGCAAGCGCACAGTTCAAAACACGGTGGATAATGAGCACATCTCTCAACCTTTTCCACTTAAAAGAGGGAATGCTTGCTTTATCCATCCAACAACTTATGTTTGTTCTTATAACAAAAGATTTAAGCAACATCTTTGCTCCCCAAGTCATGAATATGCATAAATTTGCAAATGGAATATAAGAAACCAAACAATTTCTT
Source organism: Nicotiana obtusifolia (assembly GCA_002018475.1). Lineage (NCBI taxonomy): Eukaryota > Viridiplantae > Streptophyta > Magnoliopsida > Solanales > Solanaceae > Nicotiana > Nicotiana obtusifolia. Next base: position 14,300 of record MCJB01049921.1, read on the forward strand.
CAATGCGATTCACGTTAAATTTCATTCAGCCAAGTTCAATATCATAGTGTTTTACTACATTGCCGGAGAAAAAATTATGAACTCAGCCAATAGGGAAAAAACTTTCTAGTGAGTGTATTCTAGTATAATGGTTTTACGTTACAATTACCTTAAGGCCATTGTCAACTGTGAGGACCAAATTCAGTTAAGACGTCCAACGGATACGAGCAGCATTTACAGAAAAGATATTATGACCCGGTGCTACTGGAGTTCAATCTGTCAAATTAAACCTCTTTTGTTTGATCCCTTTTCGAGTCAGAATCATTTTCGTCATGACCCGTCAAACCCAAAGACAAGTCCAAAGTGCTTTCATTTAAATCTTGTCTTTCTGGAGGTTTATCCTGTGGATCCTGATGCATTAAAACACAATTATAAAACACTCCTGGGCATTATCACTCACCAAAGTTAAAAAACACGACACCAGGTACAAACAAAACAGAACAAACCAAAGAAAGAAACAAAGAAAGACGAAACCGTTTGGTTGACAAAAGGTTTTTTATTGTTTTCGTTCGAAGAAGAAAGAGGCGAAAGGGGTTAAAAAAGGAGAGAACTTGTCAAGAAAATTTAAACAACCTTTCTAAAATAATCTGAAATCATATAAGAACTTGAGAACGCAAAAAGACTACAACATGCTGGAAGAATGGAGATAGGAAATGTTTTCACGAATTGAACAGACCCTGTGTTACGCCAAACAGACAAAATTTTAAGCCGTATGAAGTCCACTGCTCGATTCAAAGTTGGGAAAACAAATAGCAACAATAGACTAAACCATTTCCCTATCACAGTTCTTCACATTGGGAGAGGAGAAGGTTTTAAAGTACCTGATTTTCTTCTATCGGCAAATTGTTGATGTCAGGTTTTTCATCACAACCATCAGCTTGAGATGTTGGCTCCGCGGTATTGGCATCAGCCTCCGTTGGTTTAGCTTCATCCTCATCCTGTTCTGACATCTCATACTTTTGATCTTCAAGCACAGCAATCTATCTCAACCGTTTGAAAATGAAATTTATTATCACTTCTTTTTTTGCTAGGGATTAACGAAGAAGATGCAGTCAGACATAAATATTATTATCACTTAGCGAAAACCAAAGATATTGCTGTACTGACGTACCAGAAGCAACTCCTGATGATGGAAAAAATAAAAAAATATTTTGGCATTCCGCAGATTACTCAAGTACAGCAACAAGACCACTCTGCCAATGGTATTAGGTGTGGTAAGTAACAAGCGTAGTATCTACTCTTATCAATGATGAGTGATGATTACTAACAGGGGGAAGGATAAATATTCAAATTTCCAAATGGAAAGAAAGATCACGTAAGCTTTTTGACCAGAAAATTGACAGGCCTATGCTCTTAATTAGCAGCTCTGACTTAATTTGGCATTGCCTCCTTACATCCACCAGGCATAAGATAAGGTTTATAATCACTGGAGGAATATACTTTTTTGAAACCAAATTAGCGTTTTCCTCTCAATTGCATAATTGGCCAAGAAAATCTCAGCATATCTTTGGAGGTACTAAAATAAGGGACCACTAGATAACCTAAAATGGTACATAATATAATAGCTTCACCTAGCTGCTAAAGGAAATTCTACAAGTTTATCATCTCTTTGGGTTTCAAACAACCAACAAAAAGCACATAAGTGTCCATACTAACAAAGCAGGAACAGTAATTAAAGGTATCAAGCTCCATACACACACTCTCTCTGCTAATAGACTCACTATAACCAGAACATATTTGTGAAAGCTTATGTTAACTTCCCTCTCCTCTCTCATGCATATAGCTAGTCTCCACACTGACATGAAAAAACCAACAAGCAACATGAGAACAACATATGAGGTCTAAGAGTACTTCTACTGCTTCCGCGATATTTGACGGACAAGAGGTAAATGGGCAACTGAGAGACAGACAAGAGAGAAAGATTTAGTCTTGCATCCTGATTTAAAATGAGATGACAGACAGGAAAAGAAGTTGCTTCCAGTGGAGATGAAAAGATAGTTTAAAGGTTCCGTCAAGTGTCAACAAAAACTTACTTCTTTATCTAGTAGTTAAGATATGACTATTCAAAAATGTTTTAGTGATCAATGAGACATATATCCACCACCAGAACCAATTTCTAGATCAGAAACTTGCAGCCTAAGAAGTACAATGGTTCTATAGTTCTTACACCTCAATACAGTTGGAAATTTTTTACATTTTCTTTTATCAATGAAAGATCCACATCTTGCCAACCTAAATAACTTGTAATTTCCTAAATCTCACAATTTAAAACCAACGATATTAGCTTTTGTGTTTAATCAAAAGCAATATATAACAGCCCCACAGCTATGCCATTTGATGTCAGATCTACACAAAAAATAAGGCAGATCCGTAAACCTTACTCTCCAACATTAAACCAATTTCTCCACTTCTTTCCAAAATTCCAATCAGCAATACATTATCTATACATTTTTTTCAAATCCATATTTCAATAAGGTTTTAAAATATATACACTAACAATGTTACTCCATTATATTTTAATTGGTTGTAGCAGGCCACTTACCTTGCTTTCAAGTAACTAAATAACGTAAAAACACTCTCAATGTATAAGACTTAAACCTGTTCAAACAAACCCAATACCCAAATAGTTGTCCCACACCTAATCAATTCCCCATAATCTGATTTCCCAAATTGCAGAGCATTAAAAAAAAATAAAAACAAAAATAAAAAATATAAAGCAAACTCAATAGACTGTTGAAATAGCTCAACATTGTGCAAGAGCTTATGGTTCCAATGCACTAGATCTTGTAGCACTTACCAATGAGGTCAAGTCGATTAGTGTTACACATAAGAAATGAATTATAGACACTAATACAATTAGATTGGAGAAATACTCAGATGATCTAGGAAATCAAATTCAGTAATTAAAAAAAAACTAATAAAACCTTGAAAGATTAAAAATTTATAAGTTTAAATTCCAGAAAATGTAAAAAAAATATTTACACAATTAGGTCACTTATTAGGTAATTATAGGTAAATTTCTTGGTGAATATTAAGTTACTTGCTATCACACGTTAAAATTTATGAGGTGATTTTTTTTTTTCATCTGTATAATCCTTGGAGGGCATATTTATCCGATATGTGTGCTGGTGGGAGCTAGCAGAAATAGTTGAGGTGCGGGAAGCTGGTCCGGCACCACGTCACAAAAAAATACTATATACAGGGAAATACATACGGTTGATCTCTAAAAAGTACTCAAATTAAGTAATTAAATAAATAAAAACTTACAAGATTAATAATTTATTACCGGAATAAACTTGAATTTTCGCTTGCGTGGTTCCTCGATCGGAACGACTTCGTCTTTGTTAAAATCGCCATCCTTTTCGTCGCTACTGTTATTTTGGCTGGCAGTAATAGGTCTCCACTTCAAAAGCAAAAGATGAGAGCCGTTACTGCCGTTAACTCCACCGTTAACAGCTGCCGTCGTCGTTTGATGATTGTTTTTGTTTGAGCTAACGACGATCCACTTCTTCTTCCATCTACGAACCGGACCGGTAAATACAGTTGTTGGACCGTATCTAGTTGATGACCGGCCGAATCTAGCTCCTACTCCTTCCATTTACGGCGGCGGATCCGTCGTGACTCACGGCGATGTATTCTTTTCCGATCCGCAATTTTGTTTATTTGTTTTATTTTATTTTTTTGATCTTCGGGTATTTATAGTTTAGCTTTCTGAGAGACGTTTCATGGTTTACTAGCCTTTGGGAATTATCAAGTGTGAGAAGGTATATGATAAGGAATTTAGAAGCGATCTGAACCGTCCAACTGACAATAAGTCATTTGGTAAATATTTTCTTTTTCTTTTTATTTTACCTTTTTTCCTTATATTTGCATTTTGTTGTTGCATTTACAGATTTTTGTTTTCTTTTTTCTTTTTATTAATGAAATTGCCTATGTTATATTTTAGTGTCACCTATGTATATTTAGTGATCGCCTATTAATATTTTTGATAATCGCTTATATTTCATATTTATAGTGAAACGCTTATTATAAATATCATTTATTTATCCTTAATTCTTTATTCGTATTGCAGTTGAAAGATAGTTGAAATAGAAGAATCTAACAAAGGCAATCAAGAATGATTAAAAATAGGATTGAGTTATCGAGATTCAATGAAATAGAAAATATTGGTTATGGAGCGGTTCATGTTTGATAACATGAAGAATTACAACAACAATCTACCTTGGAAGAGTAGAAAGGCTGTTTTCGGTAAACCCACGGCTAGAGAACGACTGTGTCCAGGTCTATTAGAGGTTCGGCTTCCTTCTCCGCCACCTTTTAGCCTTCTGGACCCCTAAAAAAAAAAGCTGAAATCAAAAAGAAAGAAAGAGAAATTGGGCCATCTTTCCCGAGAGAGGCCGCCTTTTCTCAAGCCAACAGTCTTCTACTTCTAGTCGACTGCTCTATGACGGGCTTCCCTCTTTCCTTGGCTCTGCTCGCTGATCTACGCTCCGACCCAACAAGTAATAATTGAAAACCGATGTTTCCTTGCCTGCATTAAGATTTAAAACTTGTCGTAAAAAAAAAATGCAATCAATCAGAATCAAGAAAAAATATGAAAATAGTGAATCAAGATCTAGATGGATCCCTATCTTTATCTCTATCCAGGGAGATACCTATCTATATGGAGAGAGATCTATCTATGAATCGACCTAAGCTATCCTCTATCCGGATAGATATGTCCCTATGAGCTACTACGTCGATCTTTATATGTTTTGGCCACGTCCCTTTCCGCTCCTGAAAAAGAAAAAATAATTTCGCCCAATAAGAATAACAGTAAAAAAATCACATATTTAGTATTACTATCTATCACATCAACTCTAAAAAGCTATCAATTTTAAAGAACAAAACACTTGTTTTGACAATTTATGTTGACAAAATTTGATCTAAATCACCAAATGTATTATTACTAAAGTTGACAAAAAAAATTTGAAGATGTCTTCGAAGTAAAATATGCTTGAAAGTAAATTAAAACAAATAATACATTAAAGTTTGGGTATAATCAACACATTAGGACCATTTCTCAAAAATTTTCATATAACTGAAATGGAAATACAATGCATAATAACCACCTACATTTGCACAATGTCATTATTCAAGTATTAATAAAATATTTATATTGCTTTTACAAAATTTTGAAGTCAAACTTAAATAATTATTCAAAATTATTTTTTGATGCATTTTCTCGTCGAACTGTCATTTTCAGAATTACTTTGTTTTTTTGCTTGCATTACCAATTATTTTAATTACAAATTAGCTTAATATCTTAATTATTTAAATCAAGGGAAATAGTTAATATATCTACTTTTGGCCACAAATAATTATATTCCTAATAGGACAGGAGAAATTGAAAAAAATACTAACTGAGAAAATAACCCCATCAATTTATTTCACAATATTTTTGTATATATGATTTTGTCGATGTTATAAGATAGACAATCATTACATCATCGTACGTTTAACCCACCACAATTAACTACGTATGTCTCGATGATTGAGGTCTGTGACCTCTTTATTTTTGTAATTATGATTATATATATGAAAATTAATGCTAGCCGGCAATTTGATTAGAAAAAAAGCCCATCAAAAAAGAGAAGAAAAAAAAAGCACCGCATTATAAATTTATTTTTTTTTGCACCGTTTTAGTACCACTTTTTACTATATTTTGCAAATAATAATTGGACAAAAGTTCACTTACCTCGGTCGCACCACCCCTTCCCGCCCTCCTCCTCCTCCCGCCGCCACTATTGCCGGTCACCTCCGCTTCCCCCCGCCTTCTGCTACCTCACGAATGGAAGCTCAAAGATTGTCTTTTGGACTTTCCTCCACTTTATCCACTTCACCAATTCAAAACAAAAAAAATCCAATCTCTAAGATACCATATTTTTCTTATACTTCACCAAATAATCTTACCCTTATAGGGTTTTTCTTAAAACCCCATTTTTTTTCTCCTAAAGTTTTTCCATTGCCCACCAAGAAAAATTTCCAATGTACAAATTGTTTGCAAGGAATGGAAAGAGAATCTGTTACAGTTCCTAATAATAGTGTGAGTAAAGAACTTAAAAAGAAGAAGCTGGCAGTTTTTGTATCAGGTGGAGGTTCAAATTTCAGGTCAATTTATGAAGCAACTATTGAGGGTACAGTTCATGGAGAAGTAGCTGTTCTAGTCACCAATAAACTTGGTAAGCTTTTCGGGAAATTATTATTTCTCTGCTTATATCAAGATTTACTTTTAGCTGGGTTTTGGTCTTTGCTTACTTAAGAATATGGTAAAAATTTACCAAATTAGACCCTTGTGGTCCGGCCCTTCCCTAGACTCCGCGCATAGCGGTAGCCTAGTGCATCGGGCTGCCTTTTTTTTTTTTATGCTTTAATAGATTATTTAGGTCTACATAGGTGATACATATTAGCTGAGGTTATGTTTTAGACAGTTAACACTTCTAATATTTTTTTACCTATATTTGCATACTATTAGCATGAGATGAGTTTAACTGGATTAACATTTCAGTGAGGATTCGTATAGCCAATCCCAACTTATTTCGGACTAATGCGTAATTGTTATTGTTGTAATTCAAGATTATCTGTTGTTGGCTTTTGGCTCTGCCTATTCTAGATTTTCGTAAAGCTCTAAGCCTTAACAAATTATGAAGGTTTATATAGGCGATAAATATTAGTTGAGATTATATTTTAGATGTTAGCGCTTTTAGTGTAAGGTCATATGCTTTCTAGTAGCGGTTTAGCCTTTCAGAGATTTATACTTCAGAATATACAGAGAACTTCAAATAATTTTTTACTTATATTTGCTTATATTAGCATGAGATGAGTTTAAATGAAGTAACATGGTTAGTGAGGAGATCCATATAGCCGGCCCCAACTTGTTTGGGACTAAGGCGGCGTAGTAGTAGTTGTTGTTACTGTTGTAATTCAAGATTATATGTAGTTGGTTTTTGCGTCTTGCCTATTTGAGATTTTAGTAAAGCTCTGAGCTTTAGTGAAAACTTGTAAATTCAGCCTATTTATGTTGCAACCGTTGCCAAAGAGTGAAATTTTATTTTAAGTTTTTACGTCAGCCTTCATCTGTATTTCTTCTTTTGTTTCTTTCTTCCTGATATTTTATTATTCTGTGACTTCATGAATGTGTTCTGCTGTGTTGAAAATTGAAAACAGTGGCAACCCTTTTTTTTTTGTGCGCTCATGTTGAGAAGTTTCTTGATACAAGATCAGCTTGATAAATTTTTGGTGGAATCACTTGAAAAGTTCAGAAATTTCTGTTTCAACTAAAGTTTCCCTTATGCTATTATTTTTGCTTGTAGCACGGATAACTTTGTGGATATATGGATTGGTGGAATTATACTCATGATTTTCAAGTGCTTATCTATCCTTTGAAGAATTACTCAGTAAAGTATTTGAAATGTCTAAAACTCACATTTACCCCAGTTTATACCCGAAGATATGCCTATTCAATTGTCTTCTCCAAGTTGTCACTCATCTTTCATTTAGATATTTTTTGTACTGAAATGCAGATTGTGGAGGTGCTAAGTATGCAAGGGAGCAAGGCATCCCTGTTATTTTGTTTCCTAAAGCAAAGGATACATCTGAGGGTTTGTCGGAGGAGGATCTCGTGGGTGCTCTAAGGTTCTGTTCTTATCTATCCACAACTCCTCTATTGACCTGACCACATGAGTGGTTGTGTATTTTGTGCAAAAAAGATTTTGTCTTCCCTGGAATTATGTCGTGCTGCAATCAGTTCCGCTTTGTCTGGTGTTTTTCTTTTCTTTTTCTTTTTGACTAATTAGCAGATGAAAAATGGTATCTGAATAGAAGGAAATATACTTGTACTGCTACTGATTGCTGAGGATATTTGCTTTTGAGATATAGTGAAGATTCTATATACAAAAGATAGATGAGGTTTAATATATGGTAGTTTTTTGTGCTCAATATGGCGATGCTTTTGGTTTTCTTAAGCTGCATCTGTCAAATATTTCTGTTATTCTCTCAGCTGCATTTATTTTTGTCACCTTCTTTAACTGTTGTTCTTCTGCTCACCTGCAAACTACTGTAAATGTTTCACCTATTTGGACACTACTTGTTTTTGAAACTTTAGAGTTATTCTGTTAAGCGCTTCTCTTTTTGCTCATCTTTCTTTATTTTGGGTCATCCTTTTCGTTTTGCCCTTGCTTTCTTCTACTTGGAGCAAGAAGACGATTACAGAAAAAATGGGAAATTAAATGTGAACAAAAACAAGTAAATCATGATAACGTCTATATTGCTTGCTATTATGCTGTCTTCTCTGTGTATGGATACTTTTCACACTTATTAGTCATCTGAATGACGATAGATAAATCATCTAAAAGGGGATTGGTTGGTTATCTGGTGTATGAGTATGACATGAATTATCTAGTGACTTTGCGCTCTGAAGTTATGTGCTTTAGCTTTTTGTACCGTTAATACCCTGTCCGTGCCCCGCTAAGTTGATGTCTTTGTTTTCTCCCTTGCTTTACTGAAGTTATTACTTCATATTCTTCCCAGATATCTTATAGTAACATTTGTTTACAGAACCTACAATATCGACTTCATTCTTTTAGCCGGGTACTTAAAGCTTATCCCTACTGAGTTGGTCCAAGCATTTCCAAGATCAATATTTAATATTCATCCGTCACTTCTTCCAGCTTTTGGAGGCAAAGGCTACTATGGCATGAAGGTGCATAAAGCAGTCATTGCTTCTGGAGCTAGGTATGCAAAATAAAATTGAAAATTTTCTTGTTAATCAAGTATCATGTATCTCCTTTCTCTTTAATTTTTCAGGTGTTAACTTCAAACTAACAAAAATACTTTGCCATGATAAGTAAAAAGTAAAGAAAAACTGTCATGTGTACTGAAAAGGGTCTGTTTCAGGCGCCATTTACTATACTTTGTCTTTAAAGTATCATGTGTTTAAGTCCAGCGTTTTTAAAAGTAAAAGGCACAAAATAGCTATGAGGTTTGTGGGGTTTGAAGTGAAAAACAAGGAGTGAAGTGCAGAATTTATGACAAATTTCAAAATATCATACATATACGAATTTAGTACTACAGTAATTTCTTAAAATATTTCAAAAACAAAAAAAAAGTTAGTACTATACTAATCAAATTCTATTCAAATTACTAAGTTCAATATCCAATAGCACAATACCATTGTTAATCGAACTCCTCAAAGTTGAGACTTAAAGAATAGGCCATTTCTCGTTGGTATCACTTTGTGCATCAATGTTTGAAGCACACACTTCTACAACAACAACATACCCAGTATTATCCCACATCGTGGGGTCTGGTGAGGGTAGTGTGTACGCATACCTTACCCCTACCTTGTGAGGATAGAGACCTATTTCCAGTAGACCCTCGGCTTATAAGCGCACACTTCTCTTAAGCACATATCGTCACCCATAAAGCGATGAACCTTCACTTCACATCACTTCATTGCTTTAAGCAAAGAAGCAATGGTTTTTAAGAACACTAATAGTCCTTCAATACCTGTTTCATTTTTGCCTTACCTTATAAAAAAGTTATTAATTTGATATTTTCCTTTATCTTCTTTTCTTTTAGTGGTGGTGGGTGGTGGTGGCAGGCGAGTGGGAGAGAGATTATTAATCTGTGCACTGTTTTAGGACACATGCAATGATGAGGAATATAGCTTACAATAAATCTGGCCCATATGGAACTTTTTCTATTCTAAAGACAAAGAGGATTTAGTTTAGTAAGCTTGAACATTCAGTAACAGCCAATGATTTATTATTTCTTTTTGCCAAAATATTTGGGTTTATAAGCCAGTATGTTAATTTCCTTGTCATTGCTTCCAACGATTCTACATCTCGTTATGGGTTCCCTGAAAGAATGATTAAACTCCTAGTACTTTGTTCTATTTCTGTTGCATTTTTTGGGGTAATGGTCAACTGTAAACTTATTTACTCTTTAACTTGGTTTGAATTTTGGCTGGAGACCGACGGCCAACAAGAAGCTTCCCTGCTTCTATGCCCCATAGAAAGTTGTATTAAGTCATTTCCTGTTAGTTACTACAGTCATTAAATGGGGTTCCCTAAATTGAGACTTCTAATCCATAGATCTGCAACAGCTTTTTTTCTGATCTGAACAGTGCATCAGCTGTACCATATTTGAAAGCGTGTCTGTATATAATTGGACTTATTATGTCCATTGATGATGTCGAGTTGTTAGCAAAGGCAGGTTTAGAAATAGGATTAACAAAGGCGGTTTACTTTAGACACACACACAGATACATTTTGACAATTTTCAGCTATACGTTTATAGTGGAAGTCGAAAGCAGCCACATCAATGCTCGTAATATGGATCCCCCTTGGTTGCTAACTCCAACTTCAGTGTACAATGCTATCCAATTCAATCATATAAGAGACTAAGAAAAGAAGATGTCGAGCTGGTTGTTCGTATTTTTTCTCTTCGATCAATTAAATATATGCCTGGAAAGTGAACTCCTGAAATCCAATAAAGAGCAGTCAATCCAAGTTCGAACAAGCTTTATTTTTCATCCAAAAATTCAGATAAGTGCATACGATATGACTAGCTCTTTCTTGGAATCCCTGCATAAAGGGAATGAGCTCATGAGATATATTTGTATTAACTCTTCAGAAAAACATGTTTGTAAAAACTGCTGATGGAAGATATCCGCTCCTTCACCAGTCTATAGAGGGCATTCCTGTCCAAATATCGCAAAACATGCCACGTTAACTCTTCTTTTGCAGGAGGCAAAACCAAAGCACGTTAGCTTGTTGCTAAACAAGAAATAGTACCACCATTCAGCTTGTGAATTGAAAATTGATGCTTAGTTGAAGAGCTAATACTCGATGTGATTTGTGTTTTCTCTATTGGTTAAATACCAACAATCACTAAACCAATGCTTTTAGATTTGAAGTATCTATTTCTATTTCTATTAAATTTAAATGCATGTGAAATGTGATCTGGGAACACATCTAAGATCTTATCAGACAATGTAGCATCTTTTTTTTTGAAATGTTGAGGATTCATGTTCTCCAAGCAAACCATTTCTAGCTTTTACCATGCAGATTTAGACCCCTATTTTGAGTTGAGAGTCCTTACTCCATTATCTTGGAATTTCCAGTGAATTGTCATGAACTGTTAAAGACAATTCCTATCATAATTGACCAGAATTGGTCATTAATTGTTTACTTCATTGTTTCATGCCGATATTGCTGCCTGTGACCTAGTTGCTGCATATTTTAGTTTATGTCCTCCACCCTTTACAGCATTACGCACCTAACTTTGATCTCGTAGCTGCTTTGGGACGTGTTTAGTTTTCTCTGTCTTTAATGCTTTGGATCCTCATTTTTAACTCCTACACATGTCTCTACGGGTTTCAAGTTCTGAGCATAAGCAACTCACATTTTTCTATCTGCTCTTTGCCAAACTGTAGGTATTCTGGTCCAACAATTCATTATGTTGATGAGCATTATGACACCGGACGTATTCTTGCACAACGGGTGGTGCCTGTGCTGGCGAACGACACAGCAGATACACTTGCAGCAAGGGTTCTTCAGGAGGTCATGAATTTCTTTTACACATTTCTTGTAATGATTAATATTATTATTGTCGCAATCAAGTTGAACACTTCATGTTGCACTTAGGGTGGACCATTTTCTTCCTTCTTTTCTATATTAATTACTACTTGCATTCTGGGGCTTGCAGTTCTGTTTAATTCATCAATACTCACTTTTGTTCGATTGCTTGTCCGTTGCTCCTTTTTCTTTTTTTTTTTTTTTTTTTTTTTTCGTCGTGTAACATTTTGTGCTAACACACTTCATTAGCAGGAGCATAAACTATATGTGGAAGTAGCGGCTGCATTATGTGAAGAGAGAATAGCGTGGCGCCAAGATGGTGTCCCTCTTATCCAGAGCAAAGAAGATCCTGACCACTACAAGTAGCAAAAGGCTAATCAACAAAGCCACAAGTCAGTAATTCTGCATTTGGCATTGCAGAAATTTTATCTTGATGCTAACATAATTTTGGTACGGGTGCCTAATAGAAGGCCTACCAATTTCCTTAATTCCTCAATTGACCAGTACACCATAGAAAGTTTGCTTGCTTTATGATGCAGATGAATATTGTACTCCTATAACTTTTGTACCAATGTGGTAATTTTTTTTAATGTTTCATTTATGAAAGAAAGTAGCTTGTTGTTGCTCGACATTGGTGGATATTATTGAACCTATTCTTCTGAGATGGTTAAACGAGAATGTGATTGGTGGGAGTTCAAATTTAAACTTATCCGCACAATATATTTACATCAAATCAATAAATACAAGATAAGTTAAATTACTCAGTTTAGTGTGATAAAGAATAGTTAGTGTTTGATAATTCATTGCAAAGTAGTCATTTTTGACGCAGAAACACCGTGAGATGTCATGGATTTTAAACTTAAAAGGTGAAACTTCGGGGTAATTAATGATTTGAACATAAAAGAAGTGAAACACCATGTTAGTGTCCTAGATTTCGTCCACAATAATTGACTTTTTTAATCACTTTTGAATTTGTGGCTATCTTCAATTACAAGTTGAGAAATGGCTATTTTTGAATTTTACCCGCTTTTGAAAGATTGAGATGAATTGTACAATATACAAAACTGACCGGTTGGCTGAAACTAATTGTATTTACGAACAAAAAATATATAATTTTTTTACAATACTCATATTAACAAAAAATACATATTTTGTCGTCCATTAGTATTGGAAGTGCCTAAATTTTCTCAATTGAATATCAACTTATTAGACTGAGTGATATTCAAAAATAGTTAGATTTACAAATGGTAATTGAAAAATAGCCACACTTGCAAAAGTAATCGAAATTTAGCCACTTTTCATGTAAAGATAAATCTAAACGAAAACATTATTCAAAATTCGAAAAATATTCCAGTATAATATACTGGAGTTCCAACACAATATACTAGAGTTCCAACATAATATACGGGTCCAGCATAATATGCTGGAAGTTCATGCACAGGTGCTTCAATCTCCAGTATATTATGCTGGAACTTTCCGTGCGTTGGAGTTTCAGCATAATATGCTGGAAGTTCATATACAGGTGCACCAATTTCCAGTATATTATGCTGGAACTTTTTCTGTTGCAGCAAAACAGTGACTATTTTTTAATGACTTTGCAAACGCTGATTATTTTTCAATTACCAGTGCGAAAACTGGCTAGCCCTGCTATTTTCACGCAAATCGTAGAATGAGTAATCATCTAGCCCAACCCACATAAGAAATTGGGCTCTTAACCCATTTAGCCCCATATGCAGAAACAAAGGCCCAGATCTCACTCACTCTCACACAAACCCTCACTGCTCCATATATAAAACTGCATTACTAGGTTTAGGGTTTTATTGAATCAGCAATCTGCAAAGCAACAGCTTCAACTTTCAGCAATGGCCGCAAAGAAGAGTCCCCGCAATCCAGAGCTGATTCGTGGAGTGGGAAAACTTTCCCGTTCCAAGATGTACCACAAAAAGGGTCTATGGGCAATCAAGAAGAAAAACGGCGGCTCTTTTCCGGTCCACAAAAAAGCCGCCGCCGCCGCACCACCGGCCGTCAAACCACCCAAATTTTACCCAGCCGATGACGTGGCAAAACCCCTTGTCAACAAACACAAACCAAAGCCTACGAAACTCAGAGCAAGTATTACACCCGGTACTGTTTTAATTATCCTTGCCGGTAGGTTTAAGGGTAAGAGAGTTGTGTTTCTGAAACAGCTTAAATCTGGGCTTTTACTTGTTAGTGGACCGTTTAAGCTTAATGGGGTTCCTTTGAGGCGTGTGAATCAAGCTTATGTAATTGGTACTTCAACTAAAGTGGATGTTTCTGGTGTGAATGTTGAGAAGATTGACGATAAGTATTTTGCTAAGCAAGCTGAGAAGAAACAGAAGAAGGGTGAAGGAGAGTTCTTTGAAGATAAGAAAGAGGTTTGTTTGCTTTTTCTTAAGTTTAAAGTTTTAATCTTTTTTTGCTCTTTTTCTGCTTAATGTTGAATCTATCTGTTCATTTTGTGCTTAAGAATGTATCTTTTTGTTCATTTTATGATTAAGGAGGGATCTTTATGTCCATTATATGCTTAATCATTGGATCTTTTCGATCATTTTATGCTTAATATTGAATCTGTTTTCCAATATGTGTTTAAAGACTGTATATTCTATGCTTAAGCCTTATGGAATGGGTTGGTTTTGTTCACTATATGCTAATGGGCTGGATCTTTTGATCATTCTACTTGTAACGATTAGATATTTCCGTTCATTGTATGATTAGGGAGTGAATCATTGTTTTTGGTGTTTGGTGAATGTTTTTATCTATTCGGACTTCTCTAAGGATACAGCACAATAGAAGCAAAAGATCTATTAATTGAGAATATGTTTTAGATGTTAGCACTTTTATTGTAGGTAATATTATTTGTAGGAGTGGTTTAGCCTTCCAGAGATTTGCATAATATTGTCATGGGATGAGTTTAAATGGAGTAACCTGGTCAGTGAGGATTCATATTAGCTAACCTCACTGAGGATTTATAGGTGTGGTTTTTGTCATTGCTCTGATCTCTTTTTACCGTGTTGATTTTTTGTAGGAAAAGAATGTGCTTCCTCAGGAAAAGAAGGATGACCAGAAAGCCGTGGATGAAGCATTGATCAAGGCCGTTGAATGTGTTCCTGAATTGAAGGCTTATTTGTCTGCTAGGTTCTCCCTCAAGTCGGGCATGAAACCTCATGAGCTTGTCTTTTAAAATACTCTTTGATGATATTGATTTTGTTAGATTTATTTTGGTTTATGTTCTGTTTTGGACCTGCTTTTAGTCGTTGTATTGAGGATTTTGTTGGCTATAAACATCTTAAGTTGGAATGTCCTATATGAGATTTGCTCTTCTTTTATCCTGATATTGAGTCAATGCTTGAGGTTAATTGATTAGGGTGAATTGAATAGTCTTGAATTGAGATTTGCTCCTGTTATCCTTGTTATTGTGTTGTAAATATAAATGCTTGAGCTCAGTGGGTTAATTTTAGGAGCTACATGTACCAAGAAAAGGGTGAAATTCAGTACCCTTGATCTTGACTGCCAAGGTGGCTGTAGCAATACGAAAGATTTCATTTGAGGAGTTTACTGGCCGGTTGTTGTTCTTTGTCAGCATATCTGCTTACCGAACTTCTTACATGTTTTGCATAGTTGTGAATCATTTTCGTAAGCCGATGGTTTATTGGTGGGTAAGGCTTGTGTACACACTACCCTCCTCATGCTGCACTCTAGGGATTACACTGAGTTTGTTGTTGTTGTGATCATTTCTTCTATGTCTATGTTGTATTCTACGTGCATATTAGTCTGCTATGTGAGAAGGGGAGAAGAGGGAAATGGCATAGAATTTAGCCTTTTCTAAGAGACCCTTCTCTAAAATCAATCATCTATGCACTTTCCAGGCTCACTGCTTTGGTTCCTGGCAGTTTGCGTCTATAGGTGCTTACATTGCAAATACATTACTGCTTTTCGCATTTCAGTGCTGAATAGGTGTTCTATAGTATCACTGGTGTATTCATAAGATTATCTTTAATGTAGACAAGATTAGTCCTTTCTGGTGTCTCGGATAATCTTTAAGTTGATCTTGAAACTGTGACAGATTAGCAATAGTTGAATGAATTCAAGTATACTATATAGCCCCTGCATCAAAATATGTACACACAATCAGTACTTCACATTCACTAGTAGAATTAGTCCATTGTTCAGGTGTGCTGTGTCACCTTTTACCCTCTAAAGCCTACTATACATAGTTTGATTTGGAGAAGGCATAAGTACACTCTGATTTTGTAGTATGGAAATATGCAATTTGACTTGTTCAAAAGCACTTGTTTTCTCTGTTTGAGCATTAATTTGATGCTAATGATAGGAAATATCATTCATGACTGAGAATCCTGATTTTGTCTACTGCTATAACTGATGCTACTCAATAGGTTAAAGTGATCACCTACAAGATCAATATTCTCTATTCGTATTATCAAAGTGATCGCAGTACTGTCAATCTAAATACTATTTGTTCAATCAGTCAGATTAGTCTCTCCTTTTATCAACCTTACTCAATAAACACATTGTAAGCAACCTTTCTTTTTCCTGTTTTTTTTTCTTTAATCCAAAATCTGTTAATATTGTTGCCTAACCACAAATAATGAAAAACATTAACATATTTTATACTTGAAAATGCAAAATATCTGTCGTTTACACCATCTAATCGACAAATTGGTGAAAGATGTTTAGATGGAAATCAATTTAGGGGGTTAGTTCTAGTTTGTGGAAATCAAAATATGCCTAAAGTCAACCGTTGCTAAAAGACTCGAACATTGCAAGCTGATGCTCAGGGAAGTATAAACTTGCAATCATTTAATGAATAATTGCTTATTCCTTGATGAATGAAGGTTATTTTCATAGGCGGATTTAGGATTTTTATAACATGAGTGTATTACTAAAGAAAGAAGGAAAAAAAGGTATTAAGTGGGAATGGATCCTTGTTACTCTAAATAAATAACTTAATATTTAACTGATGTACCATTTTATCTTTTTTGGAGCATGAATGTTAGCAAATAATATTAGATTAATTTTAGAAAATACGTATATAAAATTTAATTTGACGGGAGATTATGAATTCACATGCTCCATATATTGGGTTATAAATCTGTCCTTAGTTCCTTTTATCCTTTATATTCTCGGCCACTCCACTCATTTATGGACGGTTTTTATATTCGTCTTTACAGAAATCTCTAGATCGTAAGACATTATCGTCTTTTGTTGAGTGAATCGGAGGTTGGTTGAAGACGATGTGAAGCAATTGTCAAGCAATTAAACGTACATGCAGTAGTTGTCGTATAGTTTCAATTCGTTGTTCATTGAAGATATCAGTTCAAGAAAGATAGACAATAAGAATAGCTTCAGTCCAAGATTGAGTATTACCACAAAAAGGTTGCCCCCTACACATCTTCTAAAGGGGTTTGTCAGCAGTGGCAGAGCCACATATACGAAAGGGGTGTCAGGTATGATAATCTTTTTCGCTGAAAAATTATACTGTATAGTTAGGTAATTTTTTTAAAAATATGTATATATATATATATTATATAATGACACTCCTTGACTTCTTGATGAGTTTATTTCTTTATGTTTTGATTTTCCTTAATGAAAATTCTGGCTCCGCTACTGTTTGTCAGTCCGTTCATACATGATTGGCTTAGGCTTCTAGGAAAATACAGATTAGAATAGAAACTCTATTATGTTGTGGACATTGTAGCTGAATTTACTTGTTATATTATGCTTACTTGAATGATCTCGTGAAAATATTCGAAGCTGAACTTTTGTCGTTGGCGTGCTGTTACTGAAGGAACTCAGTCGTTCACTTAGCTTGTGCTAAAAATGTCAAGAAATCAAACACTCACCTATCACTTCCCTTATTATTTAATTTGTGCCAAATAGTTAATTACATGTATTGACCAAAACGTATATTTGACTCTACTGTATTCTTAAAGTTTCTCAGTTGCAAGAGGATGGAGATAAGCACCAGATTTATCTGATTGTCGTCATAGCAGTGGCAGAATCGAAATTTTTACTTAGAGAAGTCGAACGAAAAAATTATAAAATTCAACATATTATATATATGTAATGTCATGGGCGGCTTTCCAGCCTCGCCCCATGACCTCTTGGACGCGTTCCGTGGCGTCCTGGCAAGCCTCTCAAAGCCTAGCGCCACGGTCGGTCCCGTGGTCTCGGCAGCGCCAAGTGACAAGCGCGCCTGTGCCTCTGTCGCCCCACCAACACTCCTTGCCGATGCCCAGCGGTTTGCGAGTGTCAACAGCGCCGCGCGCACAGACAATGCCGCGCGCATCCTTCATGACCCAAGCGCCAGTGCCCAGCCGTAGGCAGACACAAATAGTGCCGCGCGCCGACAGCAACGCGCGCGCGGACCCTGATGCTCATGACAAAGTTGCTGCCACTGGACTTGCTCCTACTTTGTAGAAGTCTAAGTCCTTTTCATTGTAAATATAGAGTAGGTTTACTTCATTTTACATTTAGTATGTATTTCCAGCTTTCATAGGTCAACTCTTGTAACTTAGGTTTATTTTTTTTAAGCATTATTATGGGGGAACAAGCATTCAAACATTCAAGCAAGCAATCATTTCTCTGTACTGGTGTCTCTCCCCCTCGACACCGCCTTAGCTTTGTAATAGCTTTCAGCATTTTCAATACAATCAGCATTCATCTTCAATTACTGCTTTCAATTCTCTTGTTGCCTACGATACTGGTTTTCACGCACGGCACTGACATTCTAGTCTAGCGTACGGAGGGGACCTCAGTTGGCGGACGGCAATCGTACTGATATCAATTGCCTAGCCTTATGTCGTCCTTCCAAAAAACCTCAAGAAGGCGCCGCGTAACAATAATTATGCATAAAAATCGAACTATACGAATAATGTAATTTTTCAGCGAACGAATGTCAATGGACTCCCTTGAGACAAGGAATGCTCTGCCTCTATAAATTAGTAGTATAAATGCTTATTATGCGAACTGTACAAGAATCAACTGTACTAGATTAAAGAGATAATTGAATAGAATTCAGCTTTAAGTGGGAAAAAACAGACTGCCTTATTTGTTTCTTGAGATTTTAACTAAGTTTTGCCATGTTCTATAGTTTTCAAATAAGGCCCCTACTCTACGCTAGCATTTGAACATAGATTTGATCGAAATTCAGAAAAAGAGTTTTTGAAATTATATTAAAAAATAATTTTTAGAAGTTGAAGTAGTGTTTGAACATGTATTTTATTTGAAGAAAAAATTTAAAGTTTTATGAGTGGAAGAAAAATTTCACCCAAAAATTACCCTAAACCAATTTTTTTAAAAAAACTGATCAATGTTCCATGAACAAACAGTATTATTAAATTATCTTAGAAAAAATATACCTAAAATCTATGGCCAAACGAGGGCATACTTATTTTCAAATGGTCTACTACGTACGACGACGCATATGAGAAATTGGTCTAAATATCATCAAATAGTGAAAAATTTGTAGATTATTGGATTTACTACTAACATACGCTATTTCACCAAAATCACCATATATATAATATATACCTTATTTCTTAAAAGACTAAAACTTTCGGCACTTTAGACTGAGAGTTCTTAAACCAGAATATCCAGAGAATGTATTATACAGTTAAGCAAGATGCTTCCTCCCTCGGTCTTGACCTATTTTAAAAATCAACATATACTAATATTATATTAAAGACTTACTAATATTTTATTAATAGACTTTTATATATATATATATATATATATATATATATATATATATATATATATATATATATATATATCACATGCTTTATAGTTTATGATAGTAGTACATGATATGCTGAAATTGAAAAAGATCAATTTATTTTCTGTCGGCTCAATAATATATGAGTTCATCCTGAAAGCTAAATATAAGTCACAAATAGATATATGCATATTTTTGAATATTCTCCATTACATGATCATAAGTACATAACTTATGTACAAATTACTTTGCAACATACTAATTTACTAGAGAGGGATCAAAAAATGAGATCAAGAATTAAAACCCTCGACCACTAAATAACATTGCAACTTTCCTAACTAATCACAAAATAGAAAAATAGCAAACTAAAACCAACTTAATTACTACACAAGACTAGCTTAAGGAGATCAAATACCTCAAATTCCACCAATGTGGGACAACTCAACACACCCCCTCACGCCCAGACCTGCACTCTAGAGCGTGGACAACATAAATAGGGGCCCAACATCGGTAACAATAATTGGATGGGTCTGACTCTAATACCATGATAAATGGACCTTGGGCCTAACTCAACCCCAAAAGCTAGCTTATGAGATGAGGATTGCTCAAGACCATATAAAGTGACCAAAGACCTCAAATCCCACCGATGGGACAACTCAACAACAACAAAAGAAACAAACGTATATTCTTCATTATATATCATCCATTCAAAGCTGCAGCCAAATTTCCCATTTTAATGCCCTTATTAGAAGCAATAATATTCTCTCTGCAGTAGAAAGAAATTGTTGGCATTGGCACAAATCCAACAGCTCTCTTCTTTGAATTAGAAGAATAATCAAAACTACTCTTCTGATAATTATCATCAAATTTAAACTCATTAGTTGTTCTCTTATAAGATCCAAACCATTTAGCTTGCATATAAGCAAGTCTTCTCCATGGTGGAACATAAATATCCATTTTTTTCATAGATTTTTTCATGGCTCTACTCATTATTTTCACCACTTGCTTCAACTCTTCTATTTTGCCCACAAAAATTTGAGGATAAATTTCGAGTAATGAGGTGTAACAAGCCGTTGGTCGAGCTATTTCGAATTCTCCGGCTAACCATACCTCGATTATGTAGCGATTATTTGCCATATTAACGTCGATATACTCGTAACTTCCTGATGTACGATTTCCAGACTTCTCCCACTTTGATTTGCACAGACCTGTAATATTGGATTACAAGAAAACAATTATAAGATAAAGATTTAATTTATATACACCGACTAATTTTTGCGCTATTTATGTTTTAATGTGTATAATAGATGACCTTTATTTTTCATGTCACCAAGTCCACTTATTATAAATATAAATAATTATACGCAGAGGCGGAGTCAGGACTTGAATCTTATGGGTTCGGGTTGCTAATATTTTTAAGTTACTGGGTTTCAAATTAATAATTTGTATATATTCAATTAGTTTTTAAGACAGATACATGGATTGGACCAAAGTGACTGGATTCAGTCGAACCCCTACTCGATAGGCTAGCTCCGCCCCTGATTATACGTGCAATTATCTTTTCTAGTGTATTTTAACTTGTTTTAGTATGTATTTGCCATATTTTCAGGTCCTTAATATTGTGCAAAAAAATTACTCTCCCAATTTCAGTTTAGATGAAACATTTCACTTATGGAGAGTCAATCTGATTAAATTTTGAAGTTAAATTAAATTAGTTCGACTTAGTATTTTAAAATTAAAATAAAAATATTCAAAAACTATACGAAAAGTATTATAAGTCGCAATTTTTCTCATGTCAATATCATAACAAAGATACATTTTACAATATTGATCAAATATAACACAGTTTGACTCTAGATAAACGAAATATGCAATCTAAATTGAAATAGACGAAGTATACTATTTTTTTAAATAGTAAAAGTGTTTACCAGCATCAAAGCCTCTATCACGCAATCGAGTCATCAACCGCCGTTTAAACTCCGGCGAACTCCGGTCATTCTCTTCAAGCAATACATTTTCCACAGCAGCACTAATACTTCTCTTCAAATCATCACTTAAATTTTCTTCAATACCTAACAAATTCCTCAAATTTTCCTTAATTTCCAACTCATCAAAACAATTACCAACATTTGCATTAATCTCTTCTAATTTCTCATTCTCATCATTAATATTTCCCTCTTCTTCGCCTCTTTCTAAAAACGAATTCACGAGTCCCGATAAATCCGTCAAGCTCGCCGCCGCCGCCGCCGGAGAGTATTCGCTGCCGCTGCTTTCGCAGAGCCTCGCTTTCGCCACCTCATCAAACGCCGCCGCTACTCTCTTAAACTTCACCGGTACGAATCTCGTCATTTTCTTCTAATCAAGTATTTTTTTTCTTCAAATGATTGAATTTAAAGACGAAATCAAATATTTATGATGATTCAATTATGTCGCTATAATGGAGAAAAAATGTTCAAAGAGAAGAAACCACTAACCATTAATGGAGTTTTTTGAAAGTTATAAAGATGAAGACATTATGTTGATTATGAATCGTGTATATATAAGTAATAATTTGGTTACAATAAGTATATATTTTGGGTTCTGTGTAGTATTTGTATAGATTCGTATTTTTACGGTAATTTGGGATAAATTGTATGATTCAATGTATGTTGACATGATATAAGAGTAAGTTCATTTGTTTAGCTAGATGATCATTTAGGGGTCGTTTGATACGAACACAAATAATGCAAAGATTAGTAATGTAGGGATTGTAGTGCTGTGATTATTTTTTATTAAGTGTTTGGTTCATTGTATTAAAAATTAGTTTGTATTTGGGTTAAAACTGTACAAAATCTTCTTTACAATTATACCCTTAAATATTCTTTTTTCTGTATATAAAAAAATTTAGGAAAAGGGTTTGAGGGGCAGTTTAGTAATTTTAGGGATCATTTGGTAGACTGTACTAGGTAAAATAATCCCTGTATAAAAATTTAATCCGTCCAATACAATATTTGGTTGCTCAATTGAATTTATGCATACCTAATATATGGATTACTTATACCTCAATTGAATCGTACAGCTAATATTGCCTTTTAACTTATTTGTACCTTATAGTACACTTATATATAACAATTTTAAAAGTATTTAATCAGTAACGGATTCAGGATTATAAGGTCGTGAGTGCTCACTCTTTGGCCATATAAAAAAATTGGTTTATGCAAGAATCAATCTCTAACCACTTCATATTTGTGCACTCTATTCTCACCTCTTAACCAAAGCACCCAGAAGACTTTTTGTTTAATGGATGCTTGCTAGTTCTTTATACCAGTATTCCCTGTATTTTCTATATAACTTATACAGAATTTGCGTCGGGGTTAATGGATACTTCAGCACCCGACACGATTAACTTAGATCCGCCCCTGTCAGTAAGCATATGAAAGCACATGCTATCTTTGGTATATTATATTCTTAAATTTAATAAACTATTACCTTGAGAGTTCTTGTACGTATATTCAGCAAGTGGGCATTATTCTTTTAGGATTAATTAATTTCAGCAAGAAAATGAAAAGAAAAATTGTCTCAATCTTGTAACATATTATGTATATTATTTTATTTTTAACGTAAAGCTAGATCTCATATTAATAGTCAATATTACACTAGTTAATTTCAGCAAGTGGACATTCTGTTCAAAGCTTTATAANAAAAAAAAAAAAAAAAAAAAAAAAGAAACACAAACTGTATGATCTGAGTAGCTCACAAGCATGCAAAACCACTCATGAATACAAACCATAAATTCATGTCATTTTAGTCCTAAAAATTCATCAGCCTAATTTTACAACCAAAAAACGCAAAGCACAGTCCAGTGCACGAAATATCTTGTATTCATGCGACCTAATTGACAATGGACAATCTCAAGTACTTTACTTGGGCTTTTGCAACTATGCTTTTTCTTGCTATATTGTTCCCAACAGCAACATGTCATTTGCCACAATGTTCATTCCAGGGGATAGACTTAGAACAATGCTTGAATCAAGGCAAAAGTCCAGCTTCTTTTGATTCTTGTTGTAATGCACTCAATCAAGTTATTCAAGCAGGATATTATTGCTTGTGTGCAATATTAGGCTCGTCTAGTCCTCTTATAACAACCTCGTTCGTTCTACCTTTGTCTAACTGTTTCATTTCAATACCTCCGTTGACTCAATGCCAAGGTAATATATAGTATATTTCTCAGTGGCGGATCCAGAATCTTAAGGTCGTGGGTGCTGACTTTCTGGCCATATAAAAAAATCGGTTCATGCAAGAATTGATCCCTAACCACTTCATATTTGTACACTCTACTCTCACCTCTTAACCAAAGCACCCAAAAGACTTTTTGTTTAATGGGTGCTTGCTAGTTCTTTATATCAGTATTCCCTGTATTTTCTATATAATTATACAGAGTTTGCGTCGGGGTTAATGGGTGCTCCAGCATCCGGCACGGTTAACATAGATCCGCCCCTGTGAATATGATCCCTCATTCCTTAACTAGGTGTCTCGAATTTTTTAGCTTTGAATATAGAAGAAATGTAGGATAAAGTTGCGTACAATAGACCCTTGTAATCTGATCATTTCTTAGACTCCGCGCATAGCGAGAGTTTAGTGCACGAGACTATCCTCTGGATATGGAAGAAATCTTGATACGAAGCGCTTCCCTCTATAATAGGACTCATGCAAT
>MCJB01049922.1:0-45897 GCA_002018475.1 Nicotiana obtusifolia
CCATAGTTGCTCATGACTTGTGACACCCTGGTTTGGGCTGTGTCGGGATGGTTTCTATTATGGTTGGCTATACTTCCGCGAATGATTGCTATTAAATCATGCTTATATTGTTTTCATGTTAATTAACTGCTTAAAATTAGATTTTGGTTAAATTAGCTGGCCTTGTCTTCACGAGAGGCGCCATCACGACCGGGTTCGTGGTTAGGTTCGTGACAAGTTGGTATCAGAGCCTAGGTTACATAGGTCTCACGAGTCATGAGCGGGTTTAATAGAGTCTCGCGGATCGGTACGGAGACGTCTGTATTTATCCTCGAGAGGCTGCAGAACCTTTTAGGAAAAACTTCATATTCTTGAAATTCTTGTCGTGCGAGCTTGTTGATCCGAGCACTAAACTTCTCTTATCCTATTCTCTCACAGATGGTGAGGACGTGAGCTACCGAACGAGATGGACGACCACCAGTGCCACCCACTGAGGCCACCATAGGCCTTGGACGCGATCGTAGTCATGGTAGAGGCAGAGCAGCGAGGGAAGCACCTGTTGATCCACCAGCTGCCCCAGCTCAGGATCAAGCTCCGGCAGCACCAGTTCAGGCACCAGCCGTGCCTATCGTGATTCCGGGTCTTTAGTAGGCCTTGGCTCAAATCTTATCCCTTTGCACTGGCCTGGCTCAAGCAGTTTCAGCCACCACGGCAGCAGCTACTTCACAGGCCGGGGGAGGCAACCAAATCCCCGCTGCTCGTACACCTGAGCAGGTAGTGCAAGGACTTCAGACGTTGGGGGCACCTCCAGCCCAGCCGGTTGCACCAGCCCAGGAGTTCATGGAACCTATTATGCCGGAGGATGAGCAGCGTCGTCTTGAGAGGTTTGGTAGACTCCAGCCTCCGTCATTCAGTGGTGCTGAGGGCGAGGATGCCCAGGGTTTTCTTGAGAAGTGTCAGCGGATGCTCTATACTGTAGGGATTATTGAGTCTAGTGGTGTGGCATGTACCACCTTTCAGTTTTGTAGAGCTGCCTTCACTTGGTGGGAGGCATATGAGAGGCGTAGGCCGGTTGGTGCAGCGCCCCTTACTTGGCAGCAGTTCTTCGCTCTTTTCTTAGAGAAGTATGTGCCGCAGTCCCGCAGAGAAGAGCGGCGTAGACAGTTTGAGTGGTTGCGACAGGGGATATGACTGTGTCACAGTATTAGTCGAGGTTTTCTGAGTTGGCTCGTCATGCCGTCTAGTTGGTTCCGACAGATCGTGAGACGATCAGGCGATTTGTTGATGGCCTTAACTATCACCTCCGTATTCTTATGACCAGAGAGAGAGTGTTGGGTGCTACGTTCGAGGAGGTAGTTGATATCGCTTGCCAGATTGAGACGGTTCGTCATCAGGAGCGAGAGGAGAGGGAGGCCAAGAGGCCTCGAGGATCGGGCAGTTATAGTGGTACTCCTTCGAGGGGCCAGTTTAAGCATGGTAGAGGTCGTTCTTTCAGGCCTACTCAGTCAGCCTGTCCAGAGAATCGCGGGGCATCTTTAGGTCGTAGTTATCATGGGTCGCAGCAGGGCCAGTCATCACTCAGCGCCCTTCCAGCTCAGAGTTCAGCTCGTGCTCCGTCAGCCCAGTGTTCTTCTATGCCGAGTGCATCTGCTAGACACTCCGGTGCGAGGGGTTCCCTTCAGCCCTCTTCTCCAGCACCAGGGAGCTGTTATGAGAGTGGCAAGATGGGCCACATGTGGAGGCAGTGTCCTCATCGTTGTGCTAGTTTGTCTCAGCAGAGGGGTCAGCCTCGACTTCTGCTCCAGTTACTTTACCACCCGCCCAGCCAGCTAGGGGTGGAGGTCAGGCAGCCAGGGGTCGCCCCAGAGGGGAAGGTCGATTAGGCGGTGGCCAGGCTCGTTTCTATGCTATTCCATGCAGGACAGATGCCATTGCTTCAGATGCTGTCATTACAGGTATTGTTTCAGTCTGCAACAAAGATGCCTCTATATTATTTGATCCCGGTTCCACCTATTCTTTTGTGTCCTCATATTTTGCTCATTATTTGGGTATGCCCCAGGAGTTCCTTGCTTTACTAGTTCATGTGTCTACCCCGGTGGGCGCGATACTGTTGTTGTAGACCGTGTGTACCAGTCATGTGTGGTGACTATTGGGGGTCTGAAGACACGAGTGGACCTATTGCTATTGAGCATGGTGGATTTTGTTGTCATTTTGGGCATGGATTGGTTATCGCCATGTCGTGCTATTCTAGACTGTCATTCTAAGACAGTCACTTTGGCTATGCCGGGTGTACCGCGGATCGAGTGGCGTGGTGTGACTGATTATGTTCCTAGTAGAGTGATATCGTTCTTGAAGGCCCAGTGTATGGTTGGGAAGGGTTGCCTTTCATATCTAGCGTTTGTGAGGGATGTTGGAGCTGAGACTCCTAGCATTGATTATTTTCCAGTTGTGAGGGATTTTTTCGATGTATTTCTTGCAGACCTGCCGGGCATGCCACCAGATAGGGATATTGATTTTGGTATTGAACTGGTGCCGGGCACTCAGCCCATTTCTATTCCACCGCATCGTATGGCACCAGCAGAGTTGAAAGAATTGAAGGAGCAGCTTTAGGAACTCCTAGATATGGGGTTCATTCGGCCTAGTGTGTCACTTTGGGGTGCGCTGGTTCTGTTTGTAAAGAAGAAGTGTGGCACCATGAGAATGTGCATCGATTATAGGCAATTTAACAAGATAACAATTAAGAACAAGTATCATTTTCCTCGCATTGATGATTTATTTGACCAGCTTTAGGGAGCGCGAGTGTTCTCCAAGATTGATCTCCGTTCGGGTTATCACCAGTTGAAGATCAGGGATTCGGATATTCTTAAGACTGCTTTCAGGACTAGATATGGTCACTATGAGTTTCTTGTTATGTCTTTCGGGCTAACCAATGCCCCAGCAGCGTTCATGCATTTGATGAACAGTGTATTTCGGCCTTATCTAGATTTGTTCGTTGTTGTATTCATTGATGATATTCTGGTGTACTCGCTTAGTTAGAGGAGCACGCGGAGCATTTGCGAGTTGTATTGCAGAGATTGAGGGAGGAGAAGCTTTATGCAAAATTCTCTAAGTGTGAGTTTTGGCTCGGTTCAGTGGCTTTCTTTGGGGTGTCCAGCGAGGGTATTCAGGTTGATCCAAAGAAGATAGAGGCAGTTCAGAGTTGGCCTAGACCGTCCTCAGCCACAGAGATTTGTAGCTTTCTTGGGTTGGCAGGCTATTATCGCCAATTTGCTCAGGGATTCTCATCCATTGCATTTCCCTTGACCAAATTGACTCAGAAGGGTGCTCCATTTGTACTGTCGGACGAGTGTGAGGAGAGCTTTCAGAAGCTCAAGACATCCTTGACCACAGCTCCAGTATTGGTTTTTCCATTAGCTTCAGGTTCATACACCCTGTATTGTGATGCTTCGAGAGTTGTGATTGGTTGTGTATTGATGCAGGAGGGTAGAATTATTGCTTATGCTTCTCGTCGGTTGAAGCCCCAAGAGAAGAACTACCCCGTTCATGATTTGGAGCTGGCTGCCATAGTTCATGCATTAAAGATTTGGAGGGATTACTTGTATGGCGTATCTTGTGAGGTGTTTACTGATCATCGCAGCCTTCAGCATTTGTTCAAGCAAAAGGATCTTAACTTGAGGCAGCGGAGATGGTTGGAGTTTCTCAAGGATTATGATATCACTATATTGTACCATCCCAAAAAAGGCAATGTGGTGGCCGATTCTTTGAGCCGAAAGGTAGTAAGTATGGGGAGTTTGGCATATATTCCAGTTGGGGAGAGACCCCTCGCAGTTGATGTTTAGGCCTTGGCCAATCGATTTGTGATATTAGATATTTCGGAACCTAGTCGAGTGTTGGCTTGTGTGGTTTCTCGGTCTTCCTTATATGACAGCATCAGAGGGCGCCAGTATGACGATCCGCATTTGCTTGTCCTTAGGGAAAGAGTTCAGCATAATGATGCCAGAGATGTGACCATCGGCGATGATGGAGTGTTGAGGATGCATGGCCAGATTTGTTTGCCCAATGTGGAAGGGCTTCGGGAGTTGATTCTGGAGGAGGCCCATAAATTGCGGTATTCCATTCATCCGGGTGCTGCGAAGATGTATCAGGACTTAAGAAAGCACTATTGGCGGAGAAGAATGAAGAAAGATATTGTGGGATTTGTAGCTCGGTGTCTCAACTTTCAGCAGGTAAAATATGAGAATTAGAGACCAGGTGGCTTGCTTCAGCAGATGGCTATTCCCGAGTGGAAGTGGGAGCGGATCACTATGGACTTTTTTGTTGGGCTTCCACAGACTTTGAAGAAGTTTGATGCTATTTGGGTGATTGTGGATCGAGTATTCAGATGGGTCCGTATGAGGCTTTGTATAGGAGGCGGTATGGATCTCCAGTTGGTTGGTTCAAGTGCAGCGTAGCTAGGCTATTGGGGACTGATTTGGTTCAGGATGCTCTAGAGAAGGTGAACGTGATTCAGGAGAGGCTTCGTACAGCGCAGTCGAGGCAAAAGAGTTATGCTGATAGGAAGGTTCTAGATGTGTCCTACGTGGTTGGTGAGAAGGTTTTGCTGAAGGTTTTACCCATGAAGGGTTTTATGAGATTCGGGAAGAAAGGGAAATTGAGTCCTCAGTTCATTGGGCCGTTTGACGTGCTTCGGAGGATTGGGGAGGTGGCTTATGAGCTTGCTTTTCCACCCAGCTTATCGATTGTGCACCCGGTATTTCATGTTTCTATGCTCCGGAAGTATATTGGGGATCCGTCTCATATTTTGGACTTCAGCACGGTTCAATTGGATGATGATTTGACCTATGATGTGGAGCCAGTGGCTATTTTGAGTCGTCAGGTTCGGAAGTTGAGGTCCAAGGATATAGCTTCAGTGAAAGTGCAGTGGAGAGGTCGGCCCGTGGAGGAGGCTACCTGGGAGACCGAGCGGGAGATGCGAAGCAGATATCCTCACCTATTTGAGGCTTCAGGTATGTTTCATGGCTCGTTCGAGGACGAACGTTTGTTTAAGTTCGGGAGGATGTGACGACCCGGCCAGTCATCTTATGAGTTACCGCTCTGTTTCCCCCCATTTCTACTTCATTATGCTTCGTTATCCGTGTTTTATGTGATCGAGTTGAGTAGTTTGCGTTCGGAGTGGATTTTGTAAGAAATGAGACACCTAATCTCTTGTAAGAAGGTTTAAGTTGGAAAAGTCAATCGGATGTTGACTGATGAGTTAGAGGGCTCGGATGTGAGTTCCGATGGTTCGAATAGCTTCGGGAGGTTATTTATGACTTAGGAGTGTGATCGAAATTGGTTTTGGAGGTCCGGTGTAGAATTAGGCTTGAATTGGTGGAGTTAGTATTTTGGCGATTTCCGATTGTTAGGCGAGATTTTGATCCGGGGGTCGAAATGTAATTCCGAGAGTTGCTATAGCTTCGTATGGTGATTTCGGATGTTGGAAAACGGAAGATTTTTGGAAAGTTTGACCGAGGAGTTGACTTTTTGATATCGGGGTCGGAATCCAGTTCTGAAAATCTTCAGAGGTCCGTTATGTCATTTATGACTTGTGTGCAAAATTATCGGACTCGATTTGATAGGTTTCGGCATCGAATGTAGAAGTTGGAATTTATTAGTTTCATTAGGCTTGAATTGGGGTATCATTCATTTTTTTAGCGTTGTTGGATGTGATTTGAGGCCTTCACTAAGTCCGTAATATGTTTTAGGACTTGTTGGTATATCCGGACGGGGTCCCGAATGACTCGGGTGCGTTTTGGAGTAGTTTCGGACCATTTCTATCCATTTGTTTACTGCTGGTGCATCGCAGAAATTCTGCTGCACGGAGCTTATTTTGGGAGCTTATATCTGGCAACCTACAAGGAATTTGGAAATTTGCAAAACATGGAAGTTGCAGCCCTTTAAGTCTAGTTTCAAGAAATATAAACCATTCATCATTTGGACATATATACAGAAAGTTACAATAGATTAACCGAAGCCTGATACTACTGTTGTTTTCCAGGCAGTGTGCATAGCAGAAATTTCTGCTACAGAGGATCGACTTTGGAAACTTATATCTCGTAATCTGTAAGGAATTTGGAGATGGTACAAAAATGAATGTTTTAGTCGTTTGAATCTAGTTTCCAGAAATCTAAACCATTTATCATTTGGACATTTGTACAAAAAGTTATGATTGATCGAAGTTGGCTGGTGGAGCAATTTCGACAGAATTTTCTGATGCACTTTTGAAGCTCATATCTCGGAATATATAAATAGTTATATAGGGTTGAGTTAGCCTAGTTAAGGTAAGTATCTTGCCTAACTTTGTGTAGTAGAACTACCCCTTCGAGTGGGTATACGGGTTATATATGGTATTTGAACGTTTTAGGTTATTTAGACTCTTTCCATGTCTTTATTTAAATTGTCATAACATGTTATATTCCTCATGGTTAATCACTTATTGCATGTGTTAAGCTACCATTATGTGTTTTGTTTGGCATTGTTAAAACTTGTTGTACCTCTTATTTGTTATTTTTCTCTTATATGCTTTAATTGAAGTTATTTCCTTCCTATATTGCCTTCCTTTATTGCCTTGTTGCATCTTTAATTGATTACTTACTTTTACTTGAAGTTGTTATTTTGTGAAATATTTTCTTGCTGCATTATTAGTGTTGAAGTTGCGAAAGTCGTTATCACATTGAGGTGAAGTGTTAATTGTTAAAATATCTTTTATGTTGAGCAACTCACATTCATTTTATTATTGTTGAGATTCTTGTGTGCATTGTGGTTGAGCCATGGGCTATATATTGTGGAAATGTTGATATTGTTGATTTTTGTCAAGTTGTGGCATATGGGTACTTGTGCGATTTTTTATTCTGTTGTGGTGTTGTTGCGCATGCAGTGGTATCAGAATAGGGGTTAATGCTCATGCGGAGGCTAAGGTGGGATTTATGTGCTTGTTGCTAGTAAGGGAATTACTTAAAACAATGCGGCGACATAAGGTGGGCTAAAGTGCGTCTAGTTATTTCGGAAAAATGTTTTCTAAACTATCTGAATGTAAGGCTTCCAAATTGCGACATTTGTAACTGAACAAAAGGTTAGGAAGTCAGGATTTCTTATCATTTTATCATATTTTAGAATCCTAGGCTCGGTAGGAGGCGATTTAGAGAGGGGATTTTCATCTACGTACATTGGGTAAGCGAGTATAATCAATTTTTAACTATATTTCATGAATATATCTTAGAATAAACATCAAATTTGTGTGAATCAAAGAGGAAAATTGGAAAATTTTGTTAAGTTTTTGAAAACTGAGAATCTGAATTTTGAGAACTAATTTGGACTCCGATATGAAAACTGATCACATAAATGGGCTCGTGGGGTTATAGGTTGTCGGAATCTACCCTTGTACCCAGGTTTTTACCAGGCGGGCCCGGGGTTGAATTTTATTGACTTTTTGGGAATTTTGTAAAGATCAGAGCTTTATGAATTGTAATTGTTTTCCCTTGCATTGGTTGATGATATTAAGTCACTTTTAGTTAGATTTAAGCCGTGTGAAGGCGAACTTTAGGGGAAAAGCTAATTTCGAGGCTTTTTTTGGCGTAGTTGAGGTAAGTATATCGCCTAACTTTGTGTGGGGGAACTACCCCCTAAGATTAGGGATTGATTGTGCTATTTGTATTATGTGAACGCAGCGTACGCAAGGTGACGAGTGTGTACATGGGTTATATATGATATTTGAACGTTTTAGGTTATTTAGACTCTTTTCATGTCTTTATTTGAATAGTCACAACATGTTATATTCCTCATGGTTAATCAAATATTACATGTGTTAAACTACTCTTATATGCTTTATTTGGCATTGTTGAAACTTGTTGTACCTCTTACTTGTTATTTTTCTCGTATATGATTTAATTGAAGTATTTTCCTTCCTTATTGACATTTTGCTTCATTAATTGATTACTCACTTTTACTTGAAGTTGTTATTTCGTGAAATATCTTCTTGTTGCGTTATTGTTGTTGAAGTTGCGAAAGCCGTTATCACATTGAGGTGAAGTGTTAATTGTTAAGATTTCTTTCATGTTGAGCAATTCACATTCATTTTGATATTTTTGAGATTCTTGTGGTTTTTGTGGTTGAGCCATGGGCTATTTATAGTGTAAACATTGATATTTTTGATATTTGGCAAGTTGTGGCATATGTGTGCTTGTGGGTGAGTTTTTATCGTGTTGTGATATTGATGCGCATGCGGCAGTGTAGGAATGTGGGGTTATTGTGCATGCGGAGGCATAAGGTGGGATTTATGTATATGTTGCTAGTAAGGGAATTACTTGAAGCCATGTAAGACTTTGCAATTGTGACATCTACAACTAAACAAATGGTTAGAAAGTCGGGATGTATTATAATTTTATCATATTTTAGAATCCTAGGCTCGGTAGAAGGCGATTTGGACAGGGGATTTTCATCTACAAGCATTAGTCTATGTGAGTATAATCAATTTTCAACTATATTTCATGAATATATAACATCAAATTTATGTGAATCAGAGAGGAAAGTTTGATGGTATTAAGTCACATTTGATGTTTTCCCTTGCATTGGTTGATGGTATTAAGTCACATTTGATGTTTTCCCTTGCATTGGTTGATGGTATTAAGTCACATCTGCAATTGAACAAAAGGTTAGAAAGCCGGGATTTCTTATCATTTTATCATATATTAGAACCCTAGGTTCGGTAGGAGGCAATTTGGAGCGGGGTTTTTCATGTTCAGACATTGGGTAAGTGATAATAATCAATTTCCAACTGTATTTTCTGAATATATCTTAGATTAACCATTATATTTATGTGAATTAAAGAGGAAAATTGGAAAAGTTTGTCAAGTTTTAAAAAATGAGAATTAGAGTTTGAGAGACAATTTGGACTCGGATTTGAAAACTAATCACATAAATGGGCTCGTGGGTTATCGATAGTCGGAATTTACCATTGGGCCCCGGTTTTGAACTAGCTGGCCCGGGGTTGAATTTTGTTGACTTTCTACGAATTATGTAAATATCAAAGCTTTATCTGTTGTAATTGTTTTCCCTTGCATTGGTTGATGACATTAAGTCACTTTTTGTTGGATTTGAGCCAAGTGAAGGCAAATTTTAGGGGAAAAGCTAATTCCGAGGTTTGAATTTTCCTAGTTGAGCTAAGAATCTTGCCTAACTTTGTGTGGGGAAGTACCCCTTGGGATTTGGGATTGATTATGCAATTTGTGTTATGTGAAAGCCGTGTACACAAGGTGATGAGTGGGTACACGGGTTATATTTGGTATTTGACCGATATAGGTTATTTAGACTCTTTTCATGACTTTATTTAAATTGAAATAGCTTGTTATATTCCTCTGGTTAATCAACTATTAAATGCGTTAAGCTACCCTTACATGCTTTATTTTGGCATTGTTAAAACTTGTTGTACCTCTTATTTGTTATTTTGCTCTTATATGCCTTAGTTGAAGTTAGTGACTTCCTTATTGCCTTGTTGCATCTTTAATTTATTACTTACTTTTACTTAAAGTTGTTAGTTCGTTAAATATCTTCTAATTGAGTTATTGGTGTTAAATTTGTGAACGTCGTTATCACATTGAGGTGAAATGTTACTTGTTAAAATATCTTTCATGAAGAGCAATTCATATTCATTTTATTAATCTGGAGATTCTTATGCACATTGTGGTTGAGCCATGTGCTATTTATAATGAAAACTTTAATATTGTTGATTTTTGGCAAGTTGTGGCATATGAGTGCTTGTGGTGCGAGTTGTTATTATGTTCTGATATTCATGTGCATGCGGCAATATGAAAATAGGGGTTAATGTGCATCCGGAGGCATAAGGTGGGATTTATGTGCATGTTGCTAGTATTAGAATTACTTAAAGCAATGCGGCGACATAAGGTGGGGTAAAGTGCATGAAGCTATTTCGGAAAAAAAGTATTCAAAACTATCTAAATGTAAGGCTTCGCAATTGAGCAAAAGATTAGAAAGTCGGGATTTCTTATCATTTTATCATATTTTAGGACCATAGGCTCGGTAGGAGGCAATTTGGAGAGGAGATTTTCATCTACAGACATGGGGTAAGTGATTATAATCAATTTTCAACTATATTTCATGAATACATCTTATATTAAACATCAAATTTAAGTGAATCAAAGAGGAAAGTTGGGAAATTTTATCAACTTTTTGAAAAATGAGAATTTGAGTTTTGAGAGTCAATTTGGACTCGGATTTGAAAACTAATCACATAAATAGGCTCATGGTGCTATGGGTTGTCGGAATCTACCCTTGGACCCGGGTTTTGACCGGGGGGCGGGCCCGAGGTTGAATTTTGTTGGCATTTTGGGAATTTTATAAAGATCTAAGCTTTATCTCTTGTAATTGTTTTCTCTTGCATTGGTTGATGATATTAAGTCACTTTTGGTTAGATTTTAGCCATGTGAAAGAAAATTTTAGGGGGAAAGCTAATTCCAAGGGTTGAGTTGGCCTAGTTGAGGTTAGTATCTTGCCTAACTTTGTGGGGGAGGGGGNGGGGGAGGGGGGAGTGGGGGGGAGGGGGAGAATTACCCCTTAGGATTTGAGATTGATTGTGCTATTTGTCTTATGTGAAAGCCGTGTACGCAAGGTGATGAATGGTTACACGGGTTATATATGGTATTTGACTGGCTTAGGTTATTTAGACTCTGTCTATGTCTTATTTGTATTGTCATAACCTGATATATTCCTCATGGTTAATCAACTATTACATGTGTTAAACTACCCTTACATGCTTTATTTGGCATTGTTAAAAATTGTTGTACCTCTTGTTATTAGCTCTTATAAGCTTTAGTTGAAGTTATCATCTTCCTTATTGCCTCGTTGCATCTTTAAATGATTACTTATTTTACTTGAAGTTGTTATTTCGTTAAATTTCTTCTTGTTGCGTTATTGGTGTTGAAGTTGCGAAAGCCGTTATCATATTGTGGTGAAGTGTTAATTGTTAAAATGCCTTTCATGTTGATCAATTCACATTCATTTTATTATTGTTGAGATGCTTGTGCATTGTGGTTGAGCCATGGGCTATTTATTGTGAAAACTTTGATATTGTTGATTTTGGAAGGTTGTGGCGTATAGGTGCTTTTGGTGTGAGTTGTTATTGTGTTCTGATATTGCTGCGCGTGCGGCGGTTTAAGGATAGGGGTTAATGTTCATCGGCGGCATAAGGTGTGATTTATTTGCATGTTTCTAGTAAGAGAATTACTTGAAGTCATGCGGCGACACGAGATGGGCGAAAGTGTGTGTAGTCATTTCGGAAAAACGTTTTCAAAACTATCTAGATGTAAGGCTTCGCAATTGCGACATCTGCAACTGAACAAATGGTTAGAAAGTCGGGATTTCTTATCATTTTGTTATATTTTAGAACCCTTGGCTAGGTAGGAGGCGATTTGGAGAGGGGAAATTCATCTACCGACATTGGGTAAGTGTTGCTAATGAATTTTCAACTACATTTTATGAATATATCTTAGATTAAACATTTATGTGAATCAAACAAGGAAAATT
This sequence comes from Nicotiana obtusifolia, assembly GCA_002018475.1. Lineage (NCBI taxonomy): Eukaryota > Viridiplantae > Streptophyta > Magnoliopsida > Solanales > Solanaceae > Nicotiana > Nicotiana obtusifolia. The sequence goes on from MCJB01049922.1 coordinate 11,557, forward strand.
GGGAAATTTTATCAAGTTCTTGAAAAATGAGAATTTGAGTTTTGAGAGTCAGTTTGGACTCGGATTTGAAAACTAATCACATAAATGGGCTCGTGGGGTTATGGGTAGTCGGAATCTGCCCTTGGACCCATGTCTTGACCAGGCGGGCTTGGGGTTGAATTTTGATGACTTTTTGGAAATTTTTGTAAAGATCAAAGCTTTATCTATTTTAATTGTTTTCCCTTGCTTGGTTGATTATATTAAGTCACTTTTGGTTAGATTTGAGCCGAGTGAAGGGGACTTTTAAGGGAAAAGCTAATTCTGAGGGTTGAATTTTCCTAGTTGAGGTAAGTATCTTGCCTATCTTTGTGTGGGGGAACTACCCCTTTATGCTATTTGTGTTGTGTGAAAGCCGTGTACGCAAAGTGACAAATGGGTACATGGGTTATATATGGTATTTGACCGATATAGGTTATTTAGACTCTTTTCATGACTTTATTTAAATTGACATAACATGTTATATTCCCCTGGTTAATCAACTATTACATGTGTTAAGCTACCCTTACATGCTTTATTTGGCATTGTTAAATGCTCTCATATGCTTTAGTTGAAGTTATTGCTTTCCTTATTGCCTTGTTGTATCTTTCATTCATTACTTACTTTTACATAAAGTTGTTATTTCGTGAAATTTCTTTTAACTAAGTTTTTGGTATTGAAGTTGCGAACGTCGTTAGCACATTGAGGTGAAGGGTTAATTGTTAAAATATATTTCATGTTGAGCAATTCACAATCATCTTATTACTGTTGAGATTCTTGTGTGTATTGAGATTGAGTCATGTGCTATTTATAGTTGAAACATTATATTGTTGATTTTTGGCAAGTAGTGGCACATGGGTGCTTGTGTTGCGAGTTGTTATTGTGTTCTTATACAAATGTGCATGCGGCAGTAAAAGGATTGGGGTTAATGCGCATGACGCGGCAGGAGGTGAGATTTATGTGCATGTTGCTCGTATGGGAATTACTTGAAGCCATGCGGCAACATAAGACGGGCTAAAGTGCGGGTAGCTATTTAGAAAAAAAAAATTCAAAACTATCTAAATGTGAGGCTTTGCAATTCCGAACCTAGTGTCGCAATTGTGAACCAAAACTCGCAATTGTGACATCTGCAAGTGAACAAAAGGATCGAAAGCCGGGATTTCTTGTCATTTTATCATATATTAGAATCCTAGGCTCGGTAAGAGGCGATTTGGAGCGGGGTTTTTCATCTACAGATACTGGGTAAGTGATTATAATAAATTTTCAATTGTATTTCATATATTTGAAAAATGAGAATTTCAATTTTGAGAGTCAATTTTGTCTCGGATTTGAAAACTAATCACATAAATGGGCTCATGGGGTTATGGGTAGATTGAATTTACCCTTGGACCTGGGTTTTGACCAAGCGGGTCCGGGGTTGAATTTTATTGGCTTTTTGGGAATTTTTTAAAGATCAAAGGTTTATCTATTTTAATTATTTTCCTTTGCATTGGTTAATGATATTAATTCACTTTTTTATTAGATTTGAGCCGTGTGAAGGCGAATTTTAGGGAAAAAGCTAATTCCGAAGGATGAATTGGCCTAGTTGAGGTAAGTATCTTGCCTAACTTTGTGCAGGGGAACTACCCCTTAGAATTTGGGATTGATTGTGCTATTTATCTTATGTGAAATCCATGTATGCAAGGTGACGAGTGGGTACACGGGTTATACATGGTATTTGGTTTCTTTAGGTTATTTGGTACACGGGTCAACTATTACATGTGTTAAACTACCCTTACATGCTTTATTTGGCATTGTTAAAATTTGTTGTACCTCAAACTTGTTATTTTGCTCTTATATGCTTTAGTTGAAGCTATTGTCTTCCTTATTATCTTGTACGTTGCATCTTTAACTAATTACTTACTTTTACTTGATGTTGTTAATTTGTGAAATATCTTCTTGTTGAGTTATTGTTGTTGATGTTGTCAAAGTCTTTATCACATTGAGGTGAATTGTTAATTGTTAAAATATCTTTCATGTTTAGCAATTCACATTCATTTTATTATTGTTGAGATTCTTGTCCGCATTGTCGTTGAGCAAAGGGCTATCTATAGTGGAAACACTGATATTGTTAATTTGAGGCAAGTTGTGGCATATGGGTGCTTTTGATGCGAGTTGTTATTGTATTCTGATATTGATGCGCATGCAGCGGTATAAGAATATGGGTTAATGTGCATGTGGCAGCATAATGTGTGATTTATGTAGATGTTGCTAGTAAGGGAATTACTTGAAGTCATGCGGCGACATAAGGTGGGCTATAGTGCGTGTAGCTATTTTCGGAAAAAAAGTTTTCAAAACTATCTTTATGTAAGGCTTCGCAGTTCGACATCTGCAACAGAACAAAAGGTTAGATAGCTAGGATTTCTTATCATTTTATCATATTTTATAAGCATAGGCTCGGTAGGAGGCGATTTGGAGAGGGATTTTTCATCTACAGACATTGGATAAGTGATTATAATCAAGTTTCAACTATATATCATGAACATATCTTAGATAAAACATCAAATGTATTCGAATCAATAAGGAACAATTGGGAAATTTTGTCACATTTTTAAAAAATGAGAATTTGAGTTTTGAGAGTCAGTTTGGACTCGGATTTGAAAATTAATCATATAAATGGGCTCGTGGGGTTATGGGTTCTCGAAATCTACCCTTGGACCCGGGTACTGACCAGGCGGGTCGAGGGATGAATTTTGTTGACTTTTTGGGAATTTTGTTAAGATCAAAGGTTTATCTATTGTGATTATTTTCCCTTGCATTGGTCAATGATATTAAGTTACTTTTTTTGTTAGATTTGAGCTATGTGAAGGTGAATTTTAGGGGAAAAACTAATTCCGAGGGTTGAGTTGGCCTAGTTGAGGTAAGTATCTTGTCTAACTTTTTGCGAGGGAACTACCCCTTAGGATTTGGGATTGATTGTGCTATTTGTGTTATATGAAAGAGTGTATGCAAGGTGACGAGTGGGTACACAGGTTATATATGGTATTTGACCGATTTAGGTTATTTAGACACTTTTCATGTCTTTATTTGAATTGTCATAACATGTTATATTCCTCATGGTTAATCAACAATTACAGGAGTTAAACTACCCATACATGCTTTATTTGGCATTGTTTAAACTTGTTGTACCTCTTACTTGTTAATTTGCTCTTAAATGCTTTTGTTATAGTTATTGCTTTCCTTATTGTCTTGTACGTTGCGTCTTTAATTGATTACTTGCTTTTACTTGAAGTCGTTATTTCGTGAAATATCTTCTTGTTGAGTTATTGGTGTTGAAATTGTGAAAGTCGCTATCGCATTGAGGTGAATTGTTAATTGTTAAAGTATCTTTCATGTTTAGCAATTCAGATTCATTTTATTATTGTTGATATTCTTATACGCATTGTGGTATAGTCATGGGCTATTTATAGTTGAAACATTGATATTATTAATATTTGGCAAGCTGTGGCATATGGGTGATTGTTGTGCGAGTTGCTATTTTGTTCTGATATTGATGCGCATGCGGCGGTATAAGGATAGAGGTTAATGTGCATGCGGTGGCATAAGGTGTGATTTATGTGCATGTTGCTAGTAAGGGAGTTACTTGAAGCCATACGACGACTATGATGGGCTAAAGTGCATGTAGCTATTCCGGAAAAAAGTTTTCAAAATTGACTTAATGTTAGGCTTCGCATTTGCGAACCCAGTGTAGTAATTGCGTCATCTACAACTGAACTAAAGGTTAGAAGGTCGGGGTTGCTTATCATTTTATTATATTTTAGGACCCTAGGCTTGGTAGCAATAGATTTGGAGAGGGGATTTTCTTCTACAGACATTGGGTAAGTGATTGTAATAAATTTTTAATTATATTTCATGAATATATCTTAGATTAAACATCAAATTTATATGAATCGAAAAGGAAATATTGGGAAATTTTCTCAAGTTTTTGAAAAATTAAAATTTGAGTTTTGAGAGTCTACTTGGACTCGGAATTGAAAACTAATCACATAAATGGACTCGTGGGATTATGGGTTGTCAGAATGTACCCTTAGACCCGAGTTTTGACCAGGCGGGCCCGGGGTTGAATTTTGCTGACTTTTTGGGAATTTTGTAAAGATCAAAGATTTATCTATTGTACTTATTTTCCCTTGCATTGGTTGATGATATTAAGTCACTTTTGGCTAGATTTTAGTCGTGTGAAGGCAAATTTTAGGGGAAAAGCTAATTCGAAGGGTTGAGTTGGCCTAGTTGAGGCAAGTATCTTGCCTAATTTTGTGCAGGGGAACTACCCCTTAGGATTTGGGCTTGATCGTGCTATTTTTGTTATGTGAAAGCCGTGTACACAAGGTGACGAGCGGGTACTCGTGTTATATATGGTATTTGACCGGTTTAGAGTATTTAGACTCTTTCCATGTATTTATTTGAATTGTCATAACATTCTATATTCCTCATCGTTAATCAACTATTATATGTGCTATATTCGGTACTCTAGCTCAGGCAGGATTGATTCCACTTGCACTAGCCACATCTCATGCTAGGGGAGGAGCTCAGACTCTTACAGCCCGTACTCCAGAGCAGCAGTTCCATGTTGATCAGGACCTAGAGATTATGCCAGCGCAGCTTGTTCTTTCTGTTCAGCCTGAGGTTAGGGCACCAGCATCTGAGGCGGAGCAACATAGACTTCAGAGGTTCAAGAAGTATCATCCTCCTAGTTACTATGGCCTAGCTTCAAAGTATGCGCAGGATTTTCTAGAGAAGTGACACCGTATTTTCCATACCATGGATATTGTGAAGATGAGCGAAGTTGCTTTTACTACTTCCAGTTATCACGAGCAGCATATCAATTGTTGCGGGCTTACGAGGAGGGAAGCCTAGTCGATGCAGCTATACTTAAATAGACTGAGTTTTCAGGGATGTTCTTGAGAGAGTTTGTTCCCCTTACCGTTCGGGATGCATGGCGCGCAGAGTTTGTGCAGCTGCATTAGGGTGCTATGAAAGTGTTAGAGTATGCCATCAGATTTATTGAGTTGTCAAAACATGCACCTACCTTGGTTTCTACAGTCAGAGAGCGAGTCCGCCGATTTATCGAGAGGCTCGAATTTGATTTTAGATTTAGCATGGCTAGAGAGTTGTAGGCAAATACCCCATTTTTGTAGGTAGTAGAGATCAAACGGAGGTTGGAGGGTATGTAAGGCCATCAAAGAGAGGACAGGGAGGCCAAAAGGCCTCGAGGCACCGGAGGATTTAGTGGTGGCCACGCTGCAGCCACATTGTCATGGTAGGGGCTTTGTGAGCCGACCAACTCATTCGGAGGTCTCAGGTTTCACACTCTGCTCAGCCACTTTTTAGTGCACCTCATGCATGGGGTGGCTTCAGTGGTTAGTCAAGCCTACCAAGTCAGGGCCAGTTTCAGTAGTCACATCCTCCGGGAGCTTGCTTTGAGTGTGGTGATACCCAACATGTGGTGAGGGACTGCCCTAGACTAAGAAAGGGTGCACCTCCATAGATTACATAGGCTCGACGGATTCCACCTGGTCCACAAACTTCCCAGGCCATGGTTGCTGCTCCAATTGCCGCTGCACTCGCACATCCAACTAGGGGTGGGGTCAGGCGGGTAGAGGTTGCCCTATAGGGGGAGGCCAGGCCATATTCTATGCTTTTCCGGTTAGGACGAAGGCGGTCTCATCAGACGCAATCATCACAGGTATGGTTCCGGTTTGTGATTGAGATGCATCAATCTTGTTTGATTTAGAATCAACTTATTCATATGTGTCATCTTATTTTGCTCTATTTTCGAATATATTCCGTAATTCCTTGAGTTCTCCAATTTCTATGTCTACGCCTATGGGAGATTCTATTGTTCTAGTCCATGTGTATCGGTCATGTTTAGCTGTTATTGGTGGTTTTGAGACCAGAGTTGATTTATTTTTACTCAATATGGTATACTTTGATGTAATCTTGGGCATGGACTGGTTGTCGCCCTATCACACTGTTGTAGATATTCATGCCAAGACTGTGACATTGGCTATTCCATATTTTCCACGGATGGAGTGGTGTAATGACCCGACCGATTGTTTTAAGCATTTGCACTTCGCTCGGTAGTTTAAGGGTTCGAGTATCTCAACTTGACGAATTAGGATTGTGTGCAAAATTTGAGTTCATTTCGAGTTGATTTAATATGCTACGGCGTGAGTTTTTGGAAGTCGAAAGTTTGAAAGTTCATTAAGTTTTATTTGAGGTGCGTTTCGTCGATTTGATGTTGTTATGCATGAATTGAGGCCTCGTATTGGTCCGTGCTATGTTACGGGACTTGTTGGTATGTTTGTACACAGTCCCAAGGGGCTCGGACGAGTTTCAGATAGGTTTGGGCTGTGTTGTGCTCGTTTTTCTTATTTTCAACGTCGTTCCTTCAAGCATAAATGGTACCAAAACAAACAAATGAGCTTCAATTTCTGTACTAATTGAAGTGTTAGGTCCGTATCATAATTACGGAGCCATAGCAAAAAAGAATCGTCGAATTTGGACATTGTATGAGGATTTTATGGTCAGTTTACTAAGAATTGGTTAGGCAAATTTTTCAGATTAATTACGAAATTGCCACTGACTTCGTATTTAAAATATGCACTATTTCCAAATATTAAAACCAACATATCTCTTTCATTATAAGGTCGAATGGAGTGACTTGACTGAAATTTCACAAGGAATCCATTTTTGGCACCAAAATTGAGTTTCAGGATTGTTTGGCACATGAAACGAGGCAGAACAGCTAGGCAAAAATACTTAATATCAATGGTTTGTTCATTTGGTCATGTTCTGAGTTGAGGAGCTCGGATTTGGACAATTTGTAGAGGCGATTTTCACCATATGGAATGGGGTAAGTGTTCTATACTCGATTTTGGTTATGTTTCACGAATCCATCTTCGTTTTTGGCATTTGATTGATGATTTCAAAGTGAAATTTGGGGTTTTTTAGTTTTGAAAATCGATTCGAAGTCGGATTTGAGTGAAACTAGTATGGTTGAACTCGTAATTTAATGGGTTATCGGATTTTATGAGTTACATCGGGTTCTGAGGTGCAGGCCCGGGTTTGACTTTTTGGTCGATTTCGAGATTTTGATTAAAGATTCGACCTTTATCGATTGGGTTTGTTCCCTTTGGCATTATTTGATGTATTTGAATTGCTTTTGGCTAGTTTCGTGCCGTTCGGAGGTTGGTACGTGCGGGATGGCATTTTGAAGCACCATTTGGCTTGCTCGGTATTGGATTTGGCTTGTTCGAGCTTCTAAACTTAGTGCTGAGAGTATGAACCCTAAATATACGTGTTATGTGTTTGGTGTTGAGGTGACGCACATGCTAGATGACAGGAGTGTAGGCGTACACCGTGTGATTTGTGACTTCATTATTTCTGTGGTACTGTGTAGTTACCTGATCTTATCTGTAACCATGAGATCTCTACGTACTAGAGCCATTAAGCTGTGATCCATGTTAGAAACCATGTCTAGGCTACATTCTTATTCTGTTGGGACGCACTGAGGTCATTTCTGCTGTTGAGTTATTTGTTTACACTACAGCGTATGCATATCTTATCTGGTCTCTGTTGCCATTTTTTGATACATCACGTCATTATTTTTGGGCTATTTTTCATGATATTGTGAGCCCGAGAGACAAAGAGATTGATGACTGAGCGAGGCCTAGGGCCTGATTTTGAGGTTATTGATGGTATCGGGATTCCTGTCGTAGCAAGTATTATTGATTTATGATGGGAGCGAGTTGCACACCGCAGTAGATGTTATTGATTTACACCATGATTGGCTTATTATAGCGCTTGGGCTGAAGGAGCTCCTCTAGAGTCTGTACACATCCCTAGTGCGCGCAGGTACCTACTGAGTGCGAGTGTCGAGTGACTGGGTGGATTTAGTGACTGTGCGGATATGAGTGATTTGAAGGACTGAGTGCATTGATACACCGAGAGTATGCATATGGTTTCTTCACTGCATTGTATTATAGTTGGCATCCATATATTGACATGTAGGCGTAGAGATGTACTTTCTTCATGCCATGTGATAATGAAACTTCTTACTTGTTGTTGGTATTTTTTGGAAAAAAAATCACAGTTTTCAAACTTACTCATATTTTGGTGTTTTCGTGAAAGATTTGGGATTTACTGTTATACTTGAAATGCATGCCTATTTTCCATCACTGTGAACAAGCTGAGCATCATATATCCGAGTTATTTCTTGTACCATCTTATTTATATTGTTATGAGTTGTTGCTGGTTATTGGAATTGGACTCTGACCCTTGTCCCAGCTCCTCGCTACTGTCAACCTAGGGTTAGGTTTGATATTTATTGAGTACATGGGGTCGGTTGTACTCATACTATAATTCTACACCTTACGTGCAGATGTTGGGTGCTGATGTTGCTGTGAATTGAGGGGGCTGGATTTGAAGATGTACCTACATTCCTGTTACAACGGCCTCTTATCCTTGGTAGCTTTAAAAGTTTTATTCTGTTCATGTATATTTCAAACAGATGACGTATTTATTTCATACCAGCTTTGTAAACTCTAAATCGTAGAAGCTCATGATTTGTACTACTAGTCCTTTGGAATTTTGTGGGTATAATTATTCAGTTATATTATCATTTCTTCTCTTAAAGAATCTCATCAAAATGGATAGTTGTTAATTGGCCTACCTAGCATGTTGGGTTAGGTTCCATCATGACTAGTTGGATTTTGGGTCGTGACAAGTGGTGGGGTACATTGGATAATATTCCTAGGGGGGTTGTGTCCTTTCTAATGGCTGAGTGGATGGTTGAGAAGGGATGTGATGCATATCTAGTCTTTGTGAGAGATATTAGTGTTGATACTCTTACCGTTGAGTCAGTTCCATTAGTGAAAGACTTCCTAGATGTATTTCCAGCAGATATTCCGGGCATGCTGCCGGATAGGGATATCAAATTTGGTATCGACTTGTAGCCGAGCACTCAGCCCATTTTTGTCCCACCCTATCGTATGGCACCAACAGAGTTGAAGGAATTGAAGGATCAGCTACAAGAGTTGCTTGATATAACTTCAATTGGCCTAGTGTTTTGCCATGGGGTGCTCCGGTCCTGTTTGTGATTAAGAAGGATGTTTCTATGCGCATGTGTATTGACTATCGAAGTTGAACAAGGTCACAGTGAAAATAGGCATTGATTACCGCGCATTGATAAACTTATTTGACAAACATCAGGGTGCTAGAGTGTTTTCAAAGATTGATTTGAGGTTAAGGTTCCATCAGCTAAAGATTCAGGATCTGGATATCCCGAAGACTACTTTCATGACTCGGTATGGTTTGTACGAGTTCCTGGGGACGTCACTTGGGATGACCAATGTCCCAGCAACATTTATGCATCTGACGAACAATATATTCCAGCCATATCTTTATTCATTCATCATTGCATTTATTGACGGCATCTTAGTATATTCCGACAGTCGGGAGGATCATGAGCAGCATATGAGGATCGTGCTCCTGACCTTGAGAGAGAAGAAGTTGTTTGCAAAATTCTCAGCGTGTGAATTCAGCCTGGATTCGGTGGCGTTTTGAGGTCAGATGGTGTCGATTAAGGGGATCAAGGTAGATTCGAAGAAGATTGAAGCAGTTTAGATGTCACGACCCAAAATCCCAACCCAGTCGTGATGGCGCCTCTCATGAAGACAAGGCCAGCCAATCCAATTAAACCTCGATTTAAATAGTTAAACAACGCAAATTAATATAAGTACGGTTTAATAACAGAAATTAGCGGAAAAATATAGAGAACCATCCCGACTACAGCCCGAACCGGGGTGTCACAAAGCCATGAGCAACTAAAGAAATCCTAATAATGAGATTTCTATTACAATATCCCTGGCACAATTGTCTGAAGAAAGTGGAAACAATAAGATAAAGGAGATACGGGACTGCGGACGCCAACAGCTACCTCGTAGTCTCTGAATCACTGCTATGACAATAGTAGTCAATACCTCGGAGCGGAACCGACAACGCCTGAATCTGCACACATGGTGCAGGGAGTAATGTGAGTACTTCCAACTCATTGAGTAATACATATAAATAATGACTTAAAGTAAGAAACACATAAGAGTTAGAGAAATCCATGATGGAACAGTAAAAACACGTAACATCTCAAATAGATAACACGAAGTAAACGAAAACAAACCAACACAACCAAAAATGTAATGCAATGCAATGCAATGCAATGCAATGAAATGCAATGCAAGTCATGACTATCGTGGCGGCGTGCCACCCGTTTCCTGGGTACCCGGCGCTTACTGTGGGAGGTTCAGTAGCGCAATATCTCGTGACGGCGTGTCACCAGATCCATGCACATTACATCTCGTGGCGGAGTGCCACCCGATCCAATTTATATTCCGTGGCGGCGTGCCACCCGATCCAATTTATATTCCGTGACGGCATGCCACCCGATCCATAAAAATCATTTGAAAATATCATTTGAGTTCAAAACTGAGTTTATGAAATGAATCAATTCAGTAACAAATGCCCCTGAAGGGTTCACATAACCGGCGAGATGCCCAAATAGGATTTAGTAAACAATGACAACTACCCCTGAAGGGTTCACAAAATCGGCGGGAAGCCCAAATATGGCAAGTAGCCCAAATCACGATGACATCAATTAGATTTCAATCAAATATGTAGTAGAAATCATCAATCGGGATGGACCAAGTCCCAATCCCCAGAAGTAAACAACCCCATCCTCATCATCGAGCATGTACCTCACCTCAACATAGCACTATGAGGTGCAAATCCGGGGTTTCAAACCCTCAAGACATCATTTACAATCATTACTCACCTCAAATCGGCTAAATCCTTAGCCCGCGACGCCCTTTCCCTTTGAATTGGCCTCCATGTGCATTGAATCTGTTCAAATTCAGAACAATTACATCACAATATGTTGTGGGGACAAAGCCCAAGCATAACGAATCGAAAAACACCATGAAATCCCGAGATTAGAAAACCCGAGCCTGGACCCATGTCTCGAAATTCAGAAATTATCACCTCAACGGGTTCCTTATCTCCTCACGATTTCAACCATATAAAATTTGTTAAATGCCGACATAGGCTCGACCTTTAAGTCTCAAAGTCCAAGCTTTGGGTCTTCCACAATTTTCCAACTTAAATCACTAGTAAAAGTGCTAAAACAGCTATAATCTTAGGTAAATCTCTCAAAATTGAGTTAGGAATACTTACCCCGATGTTTCCCTTAAAAACCCTCCAAGAATTTCTTCAAAACTTGCTTTAATCCGAGTTCTATGGCCCCAAGTACGTTTGAGGTGACCAAAACTCCTCCCTTTAAGAGTTTATTCAAGAAAAGTCTCCTTTAGATATTGTTTTGAGGTTGATTTGTGGTGATTTTAGGGTGTTTGGAGGTGTTTCTCTTCGTGGGTAACGAAAAATGGGTTCTTGCACAGCAAATGGGCTCTAAACTCTATTTATAATGGGTCGAAAATCGAGACAAAAACGTTCCTGTCAGGTCAAATATGCGGATCGCATACCTGTCGCATAACAGGTATGTGGTTCGCATTTTTGACATAGCCGTCGCAAAAATGGCCCTAGCCTTCGCCGCAAATCAACACAAAGCGAGGTTTGCGGTTCGCATTTCATGTTTTGCGATCGCATTCTCGTCGCATTCTTGACGTAGATTTTTGTCAAATTTTCTGTCTCAGTTTGCGATCTCCACGGTCAAATATGCGGTCCGCATTTCGGGTTTGCGGTTCGCATTCTGACCGCATTTTGGTCACGAATCCTGCCCAGATCTCTGCTTGTTTTTGCGATCTCACTGTGAGATATGCGGTCCGCATTTGAGTTATGCGGTCCGCATTCTCACCTGGCTTTTCTTCAACTTTTGCTTTTTCCAACGATGGTTTAATCCGTTTAACCACCCAAATCTCACCCGAGGCCTCCGGAACCTCAACTAAACATGCCAACATATCCCATAACTTTATATAAACTTGTTCCAACCTTCGGAATGCTCAAATAAACATCACAACATCAAATTCGCGTCGGATTCAAGCCTAAGGATTTCAAAATCTTCTAAATCGCTCTTTTGATCTAAACCCAACCAAACCATGTCCGAATAACCTGAAATTTTGGACACAAGTCATAAATCCCTAATCGAACCTACAGCAACTTCCGGAATTCCATTCCGACCCTCGGATCAAAATCTCGCCTATCGACCGGAAATCGCCAAAATCCTAACTTTGCCAATTCAAGCCTAATTCTACACGGGACCTTCAAAATAAATTCCGATCGCACTCCTAAGTCATAAATCATCTCCCGAAACTAATCGAGTCGTCGGAAATCACATCCGAGCCCTCTAACTCGTAAGTCAACATCCGGTTGACTTTTCCAATCTCAGCCTCCCTGAAAGAGACTAAGTGTCTCCTTTCTTACTAACTCATCCCAAACGCGGATTACTCGACTTGGTTACATAAGACACAGATAACGAAACATAATGAGACAGGAATGGGGAAGACGAGGCAGTAACTCACGAGACGACTGGCCGGGTCATCACATTAGAGTTGGCCCAGACCGTCTTCAGCTACTGAGATTCAGAGTTTCCTTCATTTGGCTAGGTATTATTGCCGTTTAGTTGAGGGTTTCTCATCCATTGTTGCACCTATGAACATACTTACACCGAAGGGTGCTGCTTTTAGATGGTCCGAGGAGTGTGAGGTCAGCTTTAAAAAGCTCAAGACTGCTTTGGTTAAGCCTCAATGTTGGTGTTGCCCACGGGTTCGTGGTATTACACTATGTATTGTAATGCGTCGCGTGTTGGTCTTGGTGCAGGGTTGATGCAAGACAGTGGGGTGATTGCCTACGCATCTCAGCAGTTGAAGGTCCATGAGAAGAATTATGTGGTCCACGGCTTGGAATCGGCAACTATTGTTCACGCATTGAAGATTTGGTGGCACTACTTCTACTGTGTCCCATGTGAGGTCTATTTTGACCACCGGAGTCTCTCGCATTTTTTCAAACAGAAATATCTTAACTTGTGGCAGTAGAGATGGTTAGAGATTCTTAATGTCAATGATATCACTATTCAATATCATATCGGGAAGGACAATGTGGTGGCTAATGACTTGAGTGAAAAGGCGGAGAGTTTGAGTTGTTTAGCATATCTACCAGCAGCAGAAAGGCCACTAGTCCTGGATGTTCAGGTCTTTGCTAATCAGTTTGTGAGATTGGATCTTTCAGAGCCCAGCCGGATTCTTGTTTGCGCGGTTTCTCCGTCTTCCTTATATGAGCGCATCAGAGAGCGCCAGTATGACGACGCCTATTGGCTTGTCCTTAAGGACACAATACAGCACGGCGATGTCAAAAAGGTTTCTATTGGAGATGAAGGTGTGTTGCGGAGACCAGGCCAGTTAGGTGTAACCAATGCAGATTGGTTATGTGAGTTGATCCTTCTGGAGGCCCACAGTACGCGGTACTCCATTAATCCTAGTGCCGCTAAGATGTATTAGGATTTGAGGTAGCACTATTGGTGGAGGATAATGAAGAAAGATATAGTGGAGTATGTGGCTCGGTGCCTAAATTGTCAGCACGTGAAATAGGGGGCTCAAAGGTCAGGCTGTTTGCTTCATAGATTTGATATTACAGAGTGGAAGTGAGAGCATGTAACAATGGAATTCGTTGTTGGGCTCCCACGGACATAGAAGAAATTTGGCATTGTATGGGTGATCATAGATAGGTTGACCAAGTCGGCTAATTTCATTTCAGTTGTGACTAGCTACTCTTCGCAGCAGCTGGCTTAGATCTTTATCCGTGAGATTGTTCGACTTCATGGCATGCCAATATCCATTACCCCTGAACGGGGCACACAATTTACATCGTATTGTTGGAGAGCTGTGTAACCTGAGTTAGGCACACAGTTGAGTTGAGTACAACATTCCACCCCAGACAGACAGGTAAACCGAGCGGACCATTCAAATATTAGAGGATATGCTTGGTGCCTGTGTGATGGACTTCGGGGGTTCTTGGGATTAGTTTTTGCCCGGTTGAAGAGTTAACCTATAACATCTACCAATCGAGTATTCAAATGGCTCCTTATGAGGCCTTGTATGGGAGACGGTATCATTCTCCCGTTGGTTGGTTTGAGACCGGAGAGGCTAGATTGTTGGGCACAGATTTGGTTCGAGATGCCTCGGAGAAAGTCAAGTTGATCCAGGACCAGGTTCGTATAGCATAATCTAGGTAGAAGAGTTATGCCGATTGGAGGCTTCATGATTTAGCATTTATGGTTGGAGAGCAGGTTTTGCTTCGAGTTTCACCAATGAAGGGTGTGATGAGGTTCGGGAAGAGTGTGGGAGGTGGACTACACGCTTGCATTGCCACCCAGCTTATTGGTAGGTCATCCGGTGTTCCACGTTTCTATGCTCCGGAAGTATTATGTGATCCGTCCCATGTATTATACTTTAGCTCAGTCCAATTGAGCAAGATTTGTCTTATATTGAGGAGCCAGTGGCTATCTTGGACAAGTAGGTCCGGAGGTTGAGATCAAAGAACATTACTTCAGTCAAGGTTAAATGGAGGGTTCATCTGGTCGAGGAGGCGACCTAGCAAACCGAACACGATATGCGGAGCCGTTATCCTCCTTTTTTCATCATTTCAGGTATGCCCTTATGCATGTTCGAGGAGGAACGTTTGCTTATGAAGGGGAGAATGTAACGACCCAACTGGTCATTTTGTGTAATTGCGCCCATTTTCCCTTTTAATGCTTCACACATATGTGTTTATGGTATTATGACTTATAGATTTAATTAGTCTCATTCCGAGAAGATTTCGAGATAATTTAGAGCCTTTGGCTCTTGGCTTAGAAGCCTAAGTTAATTAGATTGACCAATGTTTGACTTTTATGAAAACGACCCCAGAATGGTATTTTGATGACTCCGGTATCTTCGTATCATGATTTTTGACTTGGGCGCATGCCCGAAATCGAATTCGAAAGCTCGTAGGTTGATTATGTTGTTTTGCAAAAATTGGCAATTTGAGGTTTAGAAGATTGACTGTAGGTTGACATTTGGGCTATCGGGTTCAAAATTTGGTTTTGGGACATTAAATAGGTCCGTTATGCTATTTAGAACTCGTTTGCAAAATTTGGTATTGTTTGGAGTTGACTTGATAGGATTTGGATGCTTGGTTGCAATTCTAGAAGTTCTTGAAGACTACTTTGAGATTCATGCGTTTGGTAACCGATTCGTAGTTCTAGTTTTTGTGTTTTGATCGTGCTAGTGAGTTCATATGACATTTTTATACTCCTGTGGGTGTTTGGATTTGAGACCAGAGGGATCGAATGAGTTTCCGACGTGTCGCGAAATGGTATTGGACTGAATCTAAGCTGATGCCTTTGGTATCGCATTTGCAAACACCAGGGTCGCTATTGCAACCTTAACAGCGGGATCACAGGTATGGCAATTGCAATGCCTGGGTCGCAATTGAACTGGGCTGGGCTAGGTTTGCATTTGCGATAACTGTGTCGCTTTTGCGAAGGAAAATGCAAACCTATTTTCGCATTTGCCAGGTTTCCCTTAGGACTGTCAGTGCCGCAGTTGCTAGCTTTTCTTCGCAATTTTGAGGGTTCGCAAGTGAGAACCCCGTGTTGCTATTACGACATACAACTGAACAAAAGGTTATAATGGCGGGATTCCATATTATATTATCATATTTTGAAACCCTAGGCTCGGTAGGAGGGGATTAAAGAGGGGATTTTCATCTACAAATATTGGGTAACTGATTCTAATCAATTTCTAGCTATATTTCATGAGTATATCTTAGATTTAACATCAAATTTATCCAAGTCAAAGAGGAAAAATTGGAAATTTTTGTCATGTTATTGAAAAATCATAATTTGAGTTTTGATAGTCGATTTGAACTCGGATTTGAAAACTAATCCCACAAATTGGCTAGCAGTGTTATGGGTAGTCGGAATCTACCTTTAAACCCGACTTCTGACCGGGTGGGCCTGGTATTGATTTTTTGAGAATTTTGTAAAGATCAATGCTTTATCCATTGTAATGTTTCCCTTTGCATTGATTAAAGATATTAAGTCTCTTTTGGTTAGATTTGAGCTGTGTGGAGGCGAATTTTAGGGGAAAAGCTATTTGCGAGGGTTGAGTTGGCCGAGTTAAGGTAAGTATCTTGCCTAACTTTGTGTAGGGGAACTACCTCTTAAGACTTGGGATTAATTGTGCTATTTTTGTAATGTGAAAGCCGTGTACGCAAGGTGACAAGTGCGTACATGGGTTATATGTGGTATTTGACCGGTTTACGTTATTTAGACTCTTTCCATGCCTTTAATTGAATTGTCATAACACGTTGTATTCCCCCTGGTTAATCAACTATTACATGTGTCAAACCACCCTTACAAGCCTTATCTGACATTGTTAAAAATTGTTGTACCTCTTACTTGCTATTTTGCTCTTATATGCTTTAGTTGAAGTTATTTCTTCCTTATTGCCTTGTTGCACCTTAAATTGATAACTTACTTGAACTTGAAGTTGTTATTTCGTGAAATATCTTCTTGTTGAGTTATTGGTGTAGAAGTGGTGAATGCCATTATCACATTGAGGTGAAGTGTTAATTGTTGAGATATCTTTCATGTTGAGCAATTCACATTCATTTTATTGTTGTTGAGATTCTTGTGTGCATTGTGGTTGAGCCATGGGCTATTTATAATGAAATTATTGATATTGTTGATTTTTGGCAATTGTGGCATATGGAAACTTGTAGTGCGAGTTGTTATTGTGTGGTAATATTCATGTGCATGTGAAGGTTTAAGGATAGGGGTATATGTCCATGTGGCGGCATAAGGTAGGATTTATGTGCATGTTGCTAGTAATGGAATACTTGAAACAACACGGCAACATAAGGTGCTAAAGTGCGTGTAGCTAGTTCGGGAAAAATATTTTCAAAAATATCTAAATGTAAGGCTCATGCGGCAGTATAAGGAAAGATTGTGATTTTGATTATGAAACGAGGAATACGAGGCGGTACCTCGGTTGTGATTCTTGTTGTGCATTTCTTGTTGAAAAGTATTATTGGTTGGGCAAACTCTCGTTGTTTTTGTTCTTCCTTGTCTTGCTCATTTTGTCCGTGTTTGACTAATTGTGTTTCTCATTAATTGCTTCCTTTTTGTTATCTTATGCGTACCATTCTGTCATTAGTTTATGATATTAAATTTCTTCGTAATCATTCATTTCTCTGTTTTCCACCACTTCTCCTTATATTTTTGTTCTGTTTATTATGTCCTAGTAGGTGTTTTGATCTAGCTTCGTCACTACTCTACCGAGGTTATACATGATACTTACTGGGCACCGTTGTGGTGTACTCATACTACGCTTCTGCACATTTTGTGCATATCCAGGTACGTCAGCCCGTGTCGGATGCTAGAGGTTGATTAACTAGCTGCTTTTGGAGACTTCAAGGGATACCTGGCCGACGTCCACAGGACTTGGAGTCACCTTTTGTTTCTCAACATTCTACTACTTATTTATTGTTCCAAAACAATATTGTATTACAAGACTATTAGTACATTCAGGTAGAGCTTATGACTCTATTCAATCAGGTTTTGGGGAGTCATTGTCAGCTATACTGTTGAGTTCAATTATAGAAGTTTAGATGGTTAGACTTTGAAGTTTTATTATTATTGCTGCTATTTCTCCATGCATGCTAGGCTTAACTAGTCTTAGAGTATAGGTGCCATCACGATATTCTCCGGTGGGAATTTGGGGTCGTGAAAGAAACACCCTTCGTGCCATGATCTCTCGTCCTCACATTATATTGTAAAAGTGATTGGACGGCATCACACTTCGTACTTTAACTCTCATCCTCAGACATAATAATGTGAAAAAAATTGCACGGCATCACCCTTCGTGCTTTTACTTTCATCCTCACATAATAATGTAAAAATAATTGCAAGGCATCATCCTTCGTGCTTTTACTCTCATACTCACATAATAATATAAAACAAACGGAAACACCATTCGTGCAATTCCTCATCCTCACCAAGCATATACACATCAACAACAAGCAATGTATGAAGCATGGATAATATCAAAAAGAATGATTAAGCGAAATACACCATGTTAACAACAATCAAAACTTTTGTACCAATAAGAAAATCAATAAACTTCAAGAACCTCATTATTCAAGTATCTCAACGAAGCTCAAACATGATCATCAACATAAGTGTGGGACCCAAGTATCTCAAGCATAATGGACATAGACATGTATTCGTGATTTAGGTATAGTTATGACCGGATTTAACACATCAACAGTCTCACAAAGAGTTTATTATATTTAATCAAGTTGTAATAAGTTGAAGCATGATCTCTAGAATTGGTATTCGTGCTCAAATTATTACAGAAATTGGTAAAATATGTGGCAATAAAATCATAAGGTTTAAAGGCACAAAGAATCATATAATTTATCCCGAGTATGGATAACCCTAGTACATGCACATATGCTCTTCACCTCGCATATGCATCAATCCTAAATGTAGCATACAATATTATTTTATTAGAAAAAATTCCCCCAATAAAGCTAGTCAAGACACATACCTTATTCTACAACAAATTCCACAATCCAATATTGTCGTCCTTAGAAGTACTCCTCAAAACTATCAAAACCTATTCAAATATCATCTGAGGAAGTCATACAATGCTAAAGGAAATATCCCCGATCAATAAAGGTTCAATTTGAACAAAATCCCAAAAGTCAACAAA
This sequence comes from Nicotiana obtusifolia, assembly GCA_002018475.1. Lineage (NCBI taxonomy): Eukaryota > Viridiplantae > Streptophyta > Magnoliopsida > Solanales > Solanaceae > Nicotiana > Nicotiana obtusifolia. The sequence goes on from MCJB01049922.1 coordinate 30,369, forward strand.
AAGTTAACCCGGGCCCACATGGTCTAAATCCGAAATCGAGACCCAATCCGATGACCATAACTCCATGAATCCAAATGTATAGTTTGTTTCGAACTTCAACCTCAATTTGAGGTCTAAATCTCAATCTTACAAATTCCTAAATTTTGCCAAAAATCCTCAATTTCTACCTTGAAATCCTTAGCTTTGATAATGAAATTCATGAAAAAGTTACTGAAATTGAAAAAAAAACAAGTTAAGATTACTAACCTATGAATTGGGAAAGAAATTGCTCTCCAAAAATTGCCTCTATAGAGTCTATGGTTAAACAATGGTGCAAAATGAGCTTACTTAGATGCAGATATCGCACTTGCAAACTCTTGTTCACAATTGCGATGTCAGCAAATGTGAACCACCAATTGCAATTGCGATCAATTCATGAGCGTGTCTATTATCGTAAATGCGACTACAACCTCGCATTTGCAAAGTCCCCAGCCATGCAAATGCGGTGAAAGCTTCGCATTAGCGATGCTATGCCTAGCCTACCTTTTTTGCAAATGCAACACCTACGTCTTAAATATGAAGTCCCTCCTGATCGCAAATGCGAATAGTTCTTTGCAAAAGCAAAACCCCAGCTCCCAGTCTCACTTTGCAATTTCAAGCCGGATATCGCAAATGCGAGGCTGGCATTTGCGAACAGGTTCTCGCAAGTGCTAGACCTGCAGATCCTACACACCATCAGGTTCTCAGTTATTCAAAAGTCATCTAAAACTAACTTGAACACCGCGTGTTCCATTTCGAACATTCGTACAAGTGTAATAATATTATACAAACTCTCTTGCAAGCTCAAATCATCAATATAACATCAAATATCAAGAATCAATCATTAAAACTCAAGATTTATCAAGTTTAAACTCAATTTTCTAATTTTTTTTTTCACATAACCTGCCGAAATGGCACGGGGTCAACTCGGAATCCCACCAAACATCCGTACAAGTCGATAACCATCATACATACCTATCGGAATCGTCAAAACATCGATTCTAGGTCGTTTACCAAAAATATTGACCGTAGTCAGTTCTAGTCATATTTGAAGTTAAAAATAACATTTTCTTCAAAATTTCACATTTAAATTTTTCAGAAATCGACAGAGACGACAAACACAAGTCATAAATCATTAAGTAGAGCTATGAAAAGTCCCGAAACACGGAAAGGGTAGCTAGTACTCAAAACGACTGGCTAGATTGGTACGAGATTATGTGATGCAACGGAAGTAAATACAGTATCAAATTCACATGTAAATTAAATAATTATTTGATGCAACGGAAGCACGATCGTGATCTCCAAGAACGTCCCACAGTCTTCTACTATGTTACCCAAATAAGATCCAAAAAGAAGAAATTTTGTGTGGGCGAAATTTCAAGGACAACGCACCAAAATTTGGCCAGCACCCACGTATATATAGCCACAATTTCTGGGTAAAACCCCATTTTCAAAACATTTTGGATTTTCTTTTCCACCAAGGAAAAATTTCTTTTATTTTCTATTATATGGGAAGAGTGGGAACCACATAATTTAATAGATAAGGCTCCCTATTATGGAATTAAAATTCGAATTTCGAAATTAATATTCACCATAATAAATTACGAATTATATCACTAGAGACTTGTAATTTCACTCGTTAGCTCAATTTAAATATTCTTCCATGCAACCTTATTTAACTCCCCATGTTAAGATTCAGATACTAATTAATTAAATTAAATTACTCACCTTTATACTAACTTATTTCATGTTATGGATATAAAATCCACCAGCCGGGTTTACACATGAAAGCTTATAAGCTTTCATAAAGGAGTATCATCAATCTTAAAATCGAGACATAGATTATATCAATTATACTATTTCGCCAACATATATCATTATTGTGCAATTTACCAGGCTTATTGACTCACGAAAGAATCTCGCCTTTTATTAGATAAAAACTATTAATGACACACACAACAAATAATAATTATATCAAGATTAAGAGTATAAGTACATTGAATGTACTAGATAATTATTTTATTAAGTCAGTATAAAATAGTTATCTCTACTTGATCCATTTAGTACGTACAAAACGTACTAGCACAAGAAGTCAGAATTAAACCATTCTCATAATCAAGATAAATTATATTTAATATTGTGTTATACCAATTACGATGGTTTCTCCAATTCTATAAATAGATTGTGAATATAAACTTTATAACTTATAAGAAGCGATATTTTAATTTTTCGTGTATAAGCTAAACTCTATACACTAAATCATCTACTATATAAGCAAAGAACAAAAAGACAAATACGTGATCTATTTAAAGAAAAGCTTTATTAAATTAAATAAATAAATAAACAATTGTTCTATAATGATACTATCACGACCCAAAATCCCTCCTTAAGAATCGTGATGGCACCTAGTCTCTACCACTAGCAAAGCCGATCAATTACAACAGTTAAACCAACTAACATGATACTTTTAGCAAAGTCTAATATAAATGCCAAAATAAATGTGATACAAGCATACGCGGCAATAATCACAACAATCTTCCCAAGATTACGTAGTAGAGAGTCACAAACGCTACTGAGTGCATAACATAACTCAAAACAAAATGTTAGGATAGCGAATAAACTGTACAATCAAAAGGAAAAGGACTCCAAGGAAATGGAGTGATAGAGCAGCTATACCTTGAATCCTCGTGATCAAAGACACTAACACTGCCTGGGTCCACAACCTCCAACACCTGGATCTGCACAAAAATGTGCAGAAGCGTAGCATGAGTACACCACAATCGGTACCCAGTAAGCATCAAAACTAACCTCAATGGACTAGTGACGAGGTACAAGTCAAAACACCTACTAGACATAATAACATGTGCAGTACATCAGTATAAAGTTAATAATGGGAGCAAGAAATAAACATGTGGTAAAACAGTAAAGTAATAAGAACGCCGTTAAAGTATTAGTGAAACAAAATAAGGAAAACAAATAACAACCAAGTAACCGAGCCGACCTAACACAATGTTTACCACCGAAACACCCCGATGTACCACACCTCCTAACGACAAGCCACGAGTCCCAAATTACAAATCATATATACATGGCACCTTGTACCACAATATCAATCATAGCCGCACGGACAACTCACATGCCAATATCTCAATCCGCCCAGTATAGTAACATGCTCAATATCTCAGTCCGTCCGGCGTGGTCACAGACCCAATATCACAATGAAAGCAGATATACAAGAATACATGTGCATGATCAATAAAATTTTTAAGTTTCATACTCCTAAGCTGATGCAAATGACATGTTACAATGTATGCATGTGCGAGTGTACTATTACAATCAAAGTCAACAAGTAATATCAAAGACATCGAGTACTCCATTGGAAACAACACAACAAGTCACGCATCAACCCTGTCATATCCACCCTTATCCCACCCCACTGACAATATCGTATTAGCCGCTCGTATCGCTCAGCCCAGACAATAAACACAATGGCCACCCATATCTCTCCACCCAGACAATATATCAATAGTCACACGTACCACTCCTCCCAGACAAATATATCAGTAGCCACTTGTATCACTCGCACTTCAACAACAGTGAAATGCTACACATATGCTCTGTAGCACCAACCAATCCACGCATCAAATTCACATGTGCCAACATCAGAACAACATGACATACCGACTCGTAGCACACATACCCATAGGTCAAAGCGTTACCAAAATAAACAGTACCGATATTACCACAACACATAGCCGACGACTCAACCACAACGTGTACATGAATCTCAAGAAACAATAAAATGAAACGGGAATTAACTCACAATGAAGGATACTCCATAAAACAACAGCTTCAACTAAAACAGGTTAACAACTCTCAATAACTTCAACGTCAATTACTTGCTTAAAGAATGAACTTAACAATCAAAAGCATGACGTATATGTCATGACCTAAAATCCAACTAGTCTAGATGGAACCTAACCCAAACCGCTAGGTAAGTAAAATAACAGTAAACACAATTCAATAATAAAATCGTGAGTCAAAAATGAAATAACCGAATCTTTATACAACTCGCCAAGGACAGGTAGTACAAATCATGAGCCACTAAGGCTTAGATTTACAAAGTGAAATGAGAAATGATACATCTTCTGTTTGAAATTTACATGAACAAAATCTCAAATCCAGAACTAACAAGAACTGGTGGTAGCGAAATCTGGAACACCATACATCTTCAATGCTAGCTCTCGCCATTCACAGCAACATCAGATCTAAAATCCGCACGCAAGGTTCTGAAGTGCAATATGAGTACAAGCGACCCCATTTACTCAATAAGAATACTAACAAACCTCAGCGAGTTAATAGAAGCGGGAACAATAAATGATACTCACTATCAGCTGTACAAATCATAATTTCAATAACTATGGAACAAATATGTGATCAAAAATAGGAAGCCTCATGTAAAACCACTATGATGCTCACAATTCGTTGTTTTAAAGGTTTCTGCTCAATCAATAATCCAGCATATAAGGAAGATATGCATGTAAATCGGGTAAACAGGCAAGGAAATTGCAAAAAAAGATTAAATGCAATAACCATATATTAGTCAGTAGCGGGGCGCAACCCGATCCAATAACATAAACAAGCTCTCCCACAGCTCACATCAACTAGAAACCCGTCGGTTTCTCACAATCTGCATGTACACCATCAAGAGATAAACATGAAAGGGTAACCCTAGGGAGATGGATTCGTATCCAAACTCTGCACGGACAACTCACGTGTTGCACGGATAACTCACGTACTATAGTATCAATATATAGATCCGCATGGACAACTCACGTGCTACTAATATAATTACCGCACAAATAACTCACGTGCTACACGGACAACTCACATGCTAGTACTCACCATGACATAGACTCAATATCACAATCTTCTGGCGTGGTCACATGCATAACAAAACTATCCGCCCGGCATGGTCACAGGTTTTCAGTCCAAATCATATAAAAAGAAGCAAATATACAAAAATACATGTATATGATCAACGAATATTAGATTTCATGCTTCTGAACTGGTATAAGTGACATGCTAAAGTGTATGCATGTGTAAGGTGTGCTATCATAGCTCAAATAAGAATTTCATAACATAATTAGCAATACCAAGTTGAGTCAACGAATTAGCCTCTTTGTATCCTTAAACATTGCTCAAATAATTCACAACAATGTTACAAAAATGGGAAACATTATAGCTTATGTTTGACAGTCAATTCTAGGCATATCATAGCCTAAGTACTACCTCGAGCATAGATGAATACCCCAGTGCTCGCACATGGGCTCAAACCTCTCAACCAAGTTTAGATAGGATACTTACCTCAAGCAAGCCAAATCAACTACCGAGCAATCCAAACAATACTCTATAACCTCTATCCCACACAAATCGACCTCTGAACGACTCGAAACTGTCCAAAAGCAACTCAAAAAGATCAAATAATGCCATAGGAGATAAACCCAAACGATTAAGATCGAATCTTTAATCAATTATTCAAAGTCAACTAAAAAGAAAAACTAGGGCCCGCACCTCGAAACACGATAAAACTTACATATTTCGAAAACCCATTCAACTATGAGTCCAACCATACCATTTTCACTCAAATTTGACTCAGAATCGATGTTCAAAACACCAAATTCACATTAGGAATGATTAGAGAAAAACCCCTAAGTTCTCTTTCAAAATCACCAATTAATTGCCAATAACGAAATAAAGTCAAAAGCGAGTAAAAATACATACCCCAATCCATATGGTGAAAATCACCTCCAAAATCGTCCAAATTCGAGCACCATAGCTTAAGATATGGTAAAATAACTCAAGGGCCCGAATTAGAGTACGTATAATCATTGCTCAGATATATGAATTATGATCGCAAAAATACCCTCGCGATCGTGAAGAAGAATAAAAATCCACATTGCCTTGAGACACTCTACGCATTCGCGAGCATAGTCATTCGAACGCGATGCCCAGAGATGCCAACGATCTGCGAACGTGGCCAAATCTACGCGAATGCGAAAGAGGATTCACTAGCTCATACTTGCGCAGCTCAACACTACGCGACTGCGATTCCACATACGCGAATGCGATGCTCAAGTCCACACAACTTATGTGAATGTTGTCTCCTAGTTGCAAACGCGATGAAGAAAGTTCCCAGTTCCAGGCAAAGCCTACGCGATCGTGTCTATATCTACGTGATCGCAAAGAATAACTGTGACACTAGATAACAACAATAAACCAGCTATGAATGAAGCTCCGAAATGAGTTGAAATTCGTCCAAAACTTACCCGAGCATGTCGTGACCCCGTCCAAACATGCCATCAAGTTCCAAAACATAACACGGACCTCCTCGATGCCTCAAACCATACATAACAACATTAAAATCATGAATCGCACCTCAAATCAAACTTTATGAACTTTCAACTTCCAAAACAAGTGCCGAACTATATCAAATTAACCCGGAATGTCCTCAAACTTTTCACACAAGTCCCAAGTGACATAACGGAGCAATTCTAATCTCCGGAACCACAATCCAAACCCGATATCATCAAAGTTAACTCTCGATCAAATTTATGAACTTTCCAAACCTTTATATTGCAAACTTTTGCCAACTAACGCAAAAATCTTCAAGAAACATCCAAACGCAAATCCGAGAATATGCCCAAGTCCAAAATCACCATTTGGACCTAACAGAACCATCAAAACTCCGACGCGGGCTTAGATAAGAAAAGTCATACTTGGTAAACTCTTCCAACTTAAAGCTTCTAACGTGAGATTCATTTTTCCATATCAAATTCTGAATAACCTGAAAACCAAAACCAATAATTCACACAAGTCGTAATACATCAGAAGGAGCTACTTATGACGTCAAGCTGCTGAACGAAATGCAAATGCTCAAAACGACTGATCGGGTCATTATAGTGCACTAACCACCACAATTAAATACATATAAGAGTAACTCGACTGTCACGTCCCGGATTTCCCACCCTCGGGCGTCGTGATGGCGCCTACTAGTGAAAGCTAGGCAAGCCAGTCAATCAGACTAATTATCACATTTCTATTTACGAATTCATTACATCACAAATGCATCAACTGAAAAGCAGTAATTCAACAAGCGAAATAAACACAAAGTTAATACTTTACACAACTATCGCCGATAAACTATCCACAATGGTCTACCCAAGATCTGGAGTCACAGTTTTACAGACTATTTAAGAGTACTACAAACAGGGTCTGAAGAATATAACAAAATGTTGTTTCTGGATTACATAAGAGAAACAGATACAAGAAATGGGCAGGGGACTCCAAGGTCCGCGGACGTCTGCAGAACTACCTTGGGTCGCCTGAAAGTCAGAGGCTGGAAGCTTCCTACTGTTTGTAGCCTGCGGCACTAAGATCTGCACAAAAGAGTGTAGAGTGTAGTATCAACACAACCGACCCCATGTGCTGGTAATGCCTGGCTTAACCCCGGCGAGGTAGTGACGAGGCTAGGACCATACTCCAGATAAACCTGTGCAATTTTTAAGCATATATGTATCTACAGCAGAAGATAAAATACATAAACAACTTAAACAGGAATAAGGAAGCATACATCGGAACAACAGACAAATAAAGCGAAAGGAATCATGAAAGAGTAAGAAGGAAAACAACAATTCAACTTTTTAACACAAATGAAATGAAATACAATCCACCCTTTTTCCTCCAGTAACCTCTTGTTGCAGGCGTGCAACCCGTTCCCACTTACAGTAACTTCTTGTGGCAGGCGTGCCACCCGCTCCCACATACATCACATCCCGTGGCAGGCGTGCCACCCGCTCCCACTTACAGTAACCTCTTGTGGCAGGCATGCCACCCGCTCCCACATACAATATATACTGTGGTAGGCGTACCACCCGCTCCCACTTTCATAATATCTGGTGGCAAGCGTGCCACCCGTTCCCACTTACAATTTATGCTGTGGTAGTCGTACCACCCGCTCCCACTTTCATAATATCTCGTGGCAGGCGTGCCACCCGCTCCCACTTACAATTTATACTATGGTAGGCGTACCACCCGCTCCCACTTTCATCATCACAACAATCACAAGAAGTCTCGGCAAGGGATCAAATCAACATAACAACTTCCCAGCAAGGGAACAAATAACAGCAACACAATCATCCTGGCCAGGGGGAAATTCAGCTATAGCCAAACCAAACTTGACTTCTATTTAGCTCAATCAATGTCAGTACTCAATTACGGTCAAGATCCTACAACTAACCTCCCTACCCAATTATCATTTCGTCGACTCTAGACACGACTTTACTAATGTGACACTGGACCCTTTAAACTTCTAACGGACTCCTAAAACACTACCCACAATTTTGACACTGGACCTCTTCGACTCCTAACAATTCTTACTCAACTAATCTAGTTGACCGTCAACTTTATGCCGAATAGAAGAAACTTTGGGGTAGGCGTACCACCCACCCTCAATTCACAACATCTTGTGGCAGGCGTGCCACCCGCTCCCACATGCAACACATCATAAAAAATCAAGGAAAATATTCAACAATTTGAAACAATAGTCACACAACGATTAACCATATACGACCCACGGTCATGCGTGACACCAACATATAGACACCCGTCACCATGCCTATACGTTGTCCTCAAGAAGGAGCAATTTAGCAAATAAGACACGATTTCTAATCTCTCAAGCTAAGGTTAGAACGAACACTTACCTCGCTTTGCGAAAATTCCTAGATTTCCAAAAATTCCTCAAGCCCAACCTTTTATGGGTACTCACGAACTTCAGACGAACTCAATTGGAGCTAACAAGCTACAACTTGGAAGGGTGCCTTAACTCAACTGCAATTCATGGCACAATTTGTAGCAATTTGAGCTGGGTCTTTGGCGTTAGAGAGTGGGGTTTCTTGTAATAGATGTTGGGGTTTGAAGGGAGTGATTCTACGGTTGTTTTTCAGCTTAAATTGGGGCCATTCCCGGCGAGTTACAGCTGGTTGTTGGTGGGTTTAAGTGGGGAAAGCTGGGCTGGTAAATGGGAGGTTGATGACAATATTTTGGATATGTTTTTCACGGATATTGGGGTTGTTTCAAGGTTATTTTAGAGGTTGATTTGTTGGGGTTTGGGGATGTTTTGGAGAGGTTTCTAAGTTTCTAAACTAGGATCATTCTACAAATCAATCCTGAATCACTCGAAAGTCAAAACGGATCATAGATGCTAGTCATAATACATAATATGAAGCTTCTCAAGACCTTAAACAACCGAACGAATAGAAAAGCTCAAAATGATCCGTTGGATCATTACAGATACTATAACAAAACACCTGGCTTATAGTTTGTCGTAACACCTAAGGCTATCAATGTGAAACTTACTTGCTGCCAATGTGTTAAATAAACCAATAAGCTATTGACACCCATAATTTTGGGGGAAAACGTTAGTACATATTTTGATTTAAAAAGATAAATTTGAATAAGTCCCAAAAATAAACCCACTATTATCAAATATTATGTTATTTTGGATGTCCATAACTCCCAAATTGAATAACACTCAATACTCTTCTTCATTATCTTCATTGCTCCCACTACCCCAATACGTATGGTTGTAACTCTCATACCTCCTTAACCTTCCCCATGATCTTCCTCCATGATCTCAAATGCTTAATGCTATTTTTATGGCATTCCATTTAATACCTCTATGTAATACTATAAATAGAGGATAAGAAGTGATATTGTACACACTTGGAAAATACTTAATGAAATAACAAAGTTCTCTCTTTTCTCTCTACTTCTGGCAACGACCCGACCAGTTGTTTTGAGTATTTAGCCACGTTTCCCCTATTTGATGCTTTACATATGTGTATTTATGACTATGAGACTTGCCGGGGTGGTTGGTTTGATTTAGTAAAAGTTTTGGATTGAATTGCGACCCTTAGTCCCTTGGTTGGAGGCATAAGTTGTAAGAGTTGATAGGAGTTTGACTTTTGCGTAGATGACTCCAGAACGGTGTGTTGATGGCTCCAATAGGTTTTTATAGTCACTACTAGAAATTGAGCCTATGGCAAAAGTTGTTTAGCAATAGTTACTGAACTGTTGCAATAGAGATCCTATGGCAACGTTTATAACCGTTCCTATAGACTGTTGATCCTATTGGGATACTTCTTTAAATAAACTGTTGCATTATCATAATAACTGTTGCCATACATTAAACTATTGCGATAGTTTGTATAACCGTGGCATTAGATTATTTTGTGGTAACGATTATCTTGAAAAATATACTACGCATCAGTCTGTCACGACCCGGAATCCCAACATTGGGGTCATGATGCGCCTAACATACTTTCTAGGCAAGCCGACGTGAATGGAAAATTTACTGATTTTAACAATTTACAACAAGATAATAACAATGAAGACGACATAAGATTGAAGCATAGTATGATAACACTGAATGGCGAGTCTAATCATAACCCAAAAACTAGTGTCACGAGTAAATGAACATCTACAGTGCTACAACTACGGTCTGAATAAAAATACACTATTTTAAAGCTTAGAAAAATAGTAAAGATAGGAGGGACGGGGACTTCGGGACTGCGAACTCTATTCTTACAACCTATATCCACACGTGTTAGTTCATGCCATATGTTATTTAACATAAATCCAAGAAGTAATTATCTTTGAGATGATAAGAAGTTAATCCTATTGGTCTTAAGTGATATAAGGGTGTACAAGGGTGATTAACAAGTATTAGGAGTTAAACGAATCAAGGATATTATAACTCATATTTTTGGGTAAAACTAGAGGTGCTTAATACACTCAGGAGGTCTTTTTTAAGGCATTGGAATCATATAATATCCGTATCATAAGTCTTGAAGTCAAACGAGTTATGAAACAAAAGTCGACAAAAGTTGTCGCAACTTAGGTTCATAATTTTACTTAAACATTAGGTCAAATATTTCTAAGCTTTTCTCCCAATTTACAAGGAATTACGGGGTGATCTACCTACCAAATTAAAGATCTATGAGTCTAGTTTCCAACGCATTAAACCGTTTGTCAATACGATCTCGAAGTATAGAGGTAATTGTATTTCCGCAGACCCGTGCAGATTGGTAGGTGACAAGTAGGTGCATCACCTACTCGCCAAAATTAGAGGAAAAAATTAAAAGTCCCTAAGTCGGCCAAGAGAGGACTTTTAAGGGATTATAAACTAAGTTATTTCACCCTTATTTCAGACCTTCAAAACCAAATTGAACCCCTGCAACCCCTCCCCAAAAATCCCACACAAACCTTAATCGATTTTCCCTCTCTTTCAAGTTCTAATTGGGGGTGAAACCTAGAGTTTGAAGAACCAAGGAAAGGGCTGAGTTATCCAACAAGTAAGGTAAGTATACTGCTATATTTCATACATTTTTTCTCCTGTGAATTCATGGTAATTCGTTCTGTACATGTAAGAACTCACGGGACGGTGATCGGAAGCCGTGAGTTCGAGTTATTCACTTGTAGTGGACTATTTTTTGGACTGTTTCGTGTTGCTGTTGGGCTACGTGTTTTGCTAATTTTTTGTGGATTTTTGGAGGAAGAAGTGTGTGGAGAAACACCATATAGATTTAGGGTTGTGGGCTGATAGTTCTTCGTAACATTTCCGGGTCGTTTGACACGACTACAGTGGTCATCGTATGTATGAAGTGATTAGCTTGTGCGTGGACTATTTTGGGAGGCTCAATATGATATTATTGATGTTGTTTGGGCTGTTTGGTGATTGTTTTGAATTGTGTGAAGTCATATGTACAGGGGAGGTGCTGTCCGTTTCATCGTAAAATAGGTTATGGTCGATACATAATAGTTATGACGCTTAAATGATAACGACAGTATCATTTCTCTTATTGTAGACTAAGGAGTTGTGACAGTTGCATAGCTTGAGATTGGGGCAGTATATACAAGTATTTGAGGCTATCCCTTTCCTTCTTTTGCACGACTTCGATGGTGCATAATGTAATGAACGAACTTCCAAAGAAACTCTACTCTTAGAAGCTAGCAGTACTTACATTGTTTCCCCTCTTATGGAACGATTGACGTTGATGTTGCTTCTCTTGTTCTTATGTTATCAATGTTGTTGGTACTTCCTGATTCTTATAAGGTTCATGGTGAAGAGTTAGTCCTAATAACGTGTACTGAGGATATCAACCTTATGTCACTCTAAAAGGCTTAGAACGTATTTTCATGAGTCGAGCATGCATTATATATATGTATCTATTTTACTCTACCGAGTCGCGCTATAGTCGGCCGGGTACGGCACCTATTGTGCAACCACTTATCAGTTGGGTTTTATCGAGCTCCACGTGGCCGGGTATGATTCTACCGAGCCTTATGATGGCCGGGTACGTTGTTACCGAGCCTATTATGGCCGGGTATGATATGATGATGATGATGCCCACAGAGGCGTATGTTTTAAAAGTTTATGCATATATACATATGTATCATGCATTTCATGTCAGTAGCCCTTAGAGGTACCCAGATGTTACAGGTTGTATATTCTCTATCCCTGCTTACATTACTGTTCGTACTTATGGTTCCCTGCCTTATATACTCAATACTTTATTCGTACTGACGTCCTTTTAATTGTGGACGCTGCATGTCATGCTGCAGGTCCTGATAGATAGGCAGGTGCAGCTCCCCCACCACAGTAGGCTGTCCAATTCAGCGGTGATTGGCGAGATCCCTTCTCCGGACTTGTCGTGGTCTGGGTATACATTTTTGTTATAGACATTATGGGTATGTCGGGACCCTATTCCGGCTATGTTGCAGTACTTATGTTCCTTTAGAGGTTCATAGACAGGTGTCGACTCATGTATAGTTTGGTATGCCTTGTTTGCTGGTTTTTGTTGTATAGTCATTCATGGTAGCATGGTAACACGTACCTTATATATAGTTTCTTGATTGTCTGGTCATCCCATGATATGTATGTTCATGCCATCATATTTTATTGTTGGTTGTCCATGATCCATGTCTACCATTTATATTGATCTCGTTAGCCCTAAAAGATAATAAAGAAGGTAAGATATAATGTACGTTGGTGCTCGGCAAGTATGGTCAGGTGCTAGTCATGGCCCTCCAGTTTGAGTCGTGACATCTATGTAGCTTACCTCAAGTTTCCCTCAACAACTGACCCAAGTAGAAGCTACTGAACGCCACTAGGACCCACTCCGATATCTACACAAGACCTGCAGAGTGTAGTATGAGTGCAACCAATCCCATATACTCTGTACCGAGCCTAACCTCGACGAAGTAGTGACAAAACTAAGAACATTCAAATTTAAGAAATTTTCAATGAAACTTAAGAACATTCAAATTTACAATCGAACGTCCGAATCACGTCAAATCAATTCAGTTTTGCACCAAATTTTGCAGACAAGTCATAAATAGTAAAATTAACCTATACCAAGTTCTAGAACTAAAATCTGACCCGGTAGCAACAAAGTCAACTTACGATCAAATTTAAGAATTCCTTAAACCTTTTTTTTAATCAAATTCACTAGGCAGCATGCCTAGTGTTAATTTTCATACATATAACATAAAATACAGAGATGGAGGGGGACATAGACCTTACCCCCCAATATAAAAGATGTACACTCTTGGTCATCGAGACTTGACAACCAAGTATACCTAGATAGCTGTGATGGGTTAGACCTATGATGATGTGATAATTGTCTATCTTATAACATCGATAGACAATTATATGTACAAAAATAGTGTGAAGTAAATCTAGGTCAACTATACAAAAGAGTATATATGTTCCTAAATCTACTAAAGAAATGATTTGAAATAATATCCTCTTTGTACGATAATGTCTATTTCTAGCAAAAATTGAGAATCTTCTACGTGATGTATCATAATAAAGAAGGTAACAATCTTCAACTTTGCTTTGACATTGATGGCAAAGGTAGCATAGTTGAGGATTGTTGCTACTGATGCTGTGGAGGTATTCTATTTCTGTGTGTTGTGGTTTCTGCTGGGGTGGTGATTGTATTTTTTCCTTGTAGCTTGCTACTGCTACTAATGTTGTCACTGCTGCTGGTGCCTTTGTTGCTGCTGCTGCAGTTGCTGTTGGTGTAGCTGTTATTGCTGCTACTGCAGCTTTTGCTGTGTTTAGGAAAGAGCTGCACTTGTATTTCTGTTGCTTGCAGTTTTTGTTGAAGTGATGAATGTCCGTGTATTCTGCTGCTGTTCCTGCTATTACTTTTACTGTTTCTGCTGTGGTTGCATTTGTTGTTATTACTTTTGAATGGTTGTTTTATACTGCTGCTGCTGTAAAAGCTGTATGTTGTCAGCCTTATACTTGTGAGAAAACTGCACTGTGTTAATCCTTTGTGATCTGCTGCTTCTGTGAGATTGGTAGACATGTGTATGTAGCTGTATTGTGCCTTTGGAATATCCATCTCCTTTTGGATGCATGTGATAATTGGTTTTCTGAATGTATATGTGGCTTGTTGATTGCTTATCCATCTTGCTGTTATTGTTGATGTTACTACTGCTACTATTGCTGCCGCTGCCAGTGCTACTGCTGTTATTGCTGCTGATGTTGCTGCTGTTAATGCTGTGAGACTGTGTGTTATTTGTGTGGTGCTTGTGAGGATGATTCTTGTGATGGTTGCTGCTGTTAGTGTTGATGAGATCTTTCTGTCTCAATACAGGTATGACTAGCTGAATTGGTGTACTCTTGGAGTTGCTACATTCCTCATATGCTTCCTGCTCCGATGGCTTCTGCTGATGGTGATGTCTGATTCTGCAATGATGAGTGCATCTGAATTGGTGACTACTGCATTCCTTGAAATCTTTCTGTGTTTGTATGTGCTGCTCCTGCTGATTGTCTTGGGTTTCTATGGGTGGTAGCTGCTGGTGCATTAATGAGTATGCATCCCTGTTGTTGCTGCTGATGTTGGTACTATTGTTGGTAGTGTTGCTGCTGCCTCTATTACTGATGTTGCTGCTAATGGTGCTGCTCTACTGCAGCTGTCATTGGTGCTGTTGTTGTAGTTGCTGCTGTCATTAGCTACCTGATGCCTATTTGAATGCTGCCTTGTGTTGATCCTGGGCACTTCCAACCTATCTGCTTTTTGTTCCTGTAACTGGCCACTGCTTTGCTTCTGAAAATGTGTCTACTGCTAAAGTGTTGATTGACTTTTGCTGCTGTTGATGCATCCCCTGATTGGTTGTGTATTATCTGCTACTGTGGTGTGTGGTTGCTGAGATGATGATGATTGTTTGATTGTTGTTGCTACTAGGAGGCTGCTGATGTGATGTTTGGCTTTAGTAATACACTGAGAAGCCTATTTCCCTGCAAAAAAACAAGTTGTGAAGAAGATGTTACTGCTGTTGCAGAGGTTGTAGCACCATGTATTTTAGTGGCTGCCTTTGTGGCTGCATCAGTGAAATAATGATGTGTCCTGTACCTGCAAAACTCAACATACATGTT
>MCJB01049923.1:1557-24364 GCA_002018475.1 Nicotiana obtusifolia
GTTCAAAATACGATATTATATCAAGGCAAAGGAAAATACGAACAAGGATATGTGTATATACATCATCAAAAAGAGAAACAGTTACATGTTTGAAACGAAAAAAAAAAGGGGGCAAAGTCAATCGAAGTCGTCCTCAAACTCTTCCGGAAACAGCCTCCTCCTCATTTCCTCTTCGGCCTTGGCAGCCTCCACTATTTCGGAAGATAGATCAAGACCTCGACCGTTAAGCTCTTCAAGAACAGTAAGGCGAGTTTGGCATTGAGTGTAATCGGCCAACGCTCTCGAATGCTCATTGGCCGCATCTGCATCGGCCTTATACTGAGCCACCAAAGCGTCGGACGTGGTCTTGACATCGGCTATACCGGCTTTCACCTCCTCAAGCTGATTTGATAACGACGACCGAGCATAACCGAGCGCCTCAATTTCGAGGTTTAGGAGTTCTTTCTCATTTATCAAAACCTCTACCCTCTTCTTGAGAGACGCATTTTCTGCGCTCAAAAGCCCGTTTTGGTGCTTCCACCAATCCAACTCGGCCTTGGATTCACTCAGCTCGGATTGAAGCTGGCCCGATCGTTTGTTCGCCTGCTCTGTCTTCCCAGCACAAGACTGATGCTCTTTTTGTAAAGAGCCCAATCTGGCCCGAAGGTCAGATAATTGATCCTCTATTTGTCGCCGTCGGGCTGCTTCTTCGTCCATTCCTTCCTTTATTTGAAGAAACATGCCATGGAAAACTACTGATGACTGCCGCACAATTAGAAAACGGATGTCATTTACAAGAGGTATTAAGATGCCAAATACCAATACAAATATAAGAAGGGAATACCTTGTTCAATGCCTGTTGGCCCTCGTTAAAAAAACAGGCCCAGTCCACGGCACGCATTGCAGCTCGATCTTCATCCGTTACCAAATGATAAAGATAGCTCGCTACGCCTACTGGCGGGCCCAGTGGTCGAGCATCCTCAGGAACGGCGAAAGTAATTATCCTCTTTCGATCAGGATCCGAGCTTGGTGCAGGGAATTTATTCTCTAACTTGATACCGGCCGACGTTGAACTCGACGCAGCCGGGGGACTCTTTCTCGGAATATCGAGACCGAAAGTATCGGCCGACGGTACTCCATCAAAATAATCATCAAATATCCCGGGCATGGCTGGTGGATCGCCCGATGTCTGAGCCCAAACGTGGGGGGAAGTATGTGAAAGAGTGGGGGAATGAACTGATTCGGGGACGTCAAAAGCCCCTCGAGTTGGGATCGACGTAGAAGTTCGACCTTCCATTTTTGACCCCGTATCACTTCGAGGAATATTGGTCTTTTCCGTCGGCGATTCGTGGACTCCTCGAATAGCCTCTCGACGGACAAGCTCGTAATTCTCCTCCTCGGAATGCTCGCTCAGTGGTATGTTGGGGTCGGTGGTGGTTACCTTTCGAGCCAACATTTTTTGCCTTTTCTTCTTTTTAGCAGGTTCCTCTGGACCGGGAGTTTCCTTCTTTTTCTTCCCTTTTTCTTTCACCGGCACAGGAAGAGGGCACATCATCTTCGATCTCAGTTCGGGATCCTTTGAAAGACCTACATAATTTACGTTCAAGGTTAAATATCACGCCGATCGAAAGACCATATTTAAAGAAAGAATATTTACCATGATTCTTAGCTTCCCAAAGGCCTTTGGATATCTCCTTCCAGGACCGTTCGGCATATGTTCGTTGGGACGCTATCTTTTGGATCCACTCGCCCAAATCTTTGATTGCGGCCGGTGTTTGGGGGACAGCTGTAAAATATCAGTTAGAAGAGGAAGCCAAAACAAAAGAGAACTGTAGAAGGAGAACGCTTACGTTTCATGTTCCATTTCTCTGGAAATGGCAAACAGTCGGCGGGAATTAGGTCGGTGGTCTTAATCCTAACAAATCTGCTCATCCAACCTCGGTCTCGATCTTCATCCGTGCTCGAAAAGGGGGGTTTATTGGCCCTCCGGACTAGTTTAATCATGCCCCCTCGAAACATTCGGGGACTATACAACTGAAGCAGATGGTCGAATGTAAAGTCGAGACCACCCTCAACTTTATCTACGAAAAATCGGAACAGATGAACAATCCTCCACACGGAGGGGTGAACCTGGCCTAAGGTAACTTCATACCGCCTACAAAACTCTACAATTACTGGATCTAAGGAACCAAAGGTAAAAGGGTAAGTATACACAGTTAGGTATCCCTCCACGTAAGTAACGATCGATTCGTCGGCGGTAGGAATTACCACTTCTTTCCCGACCCATTTGCAGTCCTCGAGCACCCTACCAAGATGTTGGGGGGTGATCGAGCTTACATTCTCCGAAAAGGGTTCACCTCGGCCAGGTACCGATGAAGATTTGTCAACCTTAAAATCAAAGTTGGTATGACATGAAGTTGGGATGAAGGTTTTCAATGGGGGCTCCGATAAGGGTTCTTCAGAGTGGGCCTTCTCAGCGTCGCCAACGGACCGAGCAGGGGAGTTCTGTCTTGAAGGAACTGATTTTGATGTTTTCGCCATTGATGAAAGGAGGAACCAGCTGTATTGATTTCAAAGGGGTGAAATAGCAACGAGGAAGAGGAAGCAAAAGATAAAGAAGGGCGAAGCTGAGTAATGAAAGAAAAGAAACGAATGTTGGCATTTAAAAGGGGTATTTATACCCAACCACGGGCGGCGGCACCAAACACGAGGAACCCTCGCATTTAAGTCACTGACAGGTTACAAAGGTGACGGGTACGATGTTCAATGATGATTGCTTGCCTAAGAAGCTTGTATACGTCACGAAGCTGCCCTCATCAGAATAAAATCAAGAAAGGGAAGCCTGTCCACATATTGTACTTGGTAGATATATCGGCCACGTATCTGGAGAGTCGGACGGTAAAGGCTCAGGTCGTTTATCATTTCATAATAAACGAGGGGACTATCTGTACTGGGTCGAATACAATTGGACAAGGCCGGGTCGAATACAACTGAACAAGGCCGGGTCGGGAATCACTAGGTCGAAATGCATGGACCGAAATCATGAAATATAATCCGAGAACCGAATCGGGTTCGGTTAATCAGAAAGAGGTCGAACAGCCAAAGTTCGATCCTAACCCATCACATTCCATCTCCGGACGAGTCGAATATCCTCGTATTTCCTCGATAGTCATGCCATTATTTTAGAAATATTAAATATGCTGAATCTCGTAATAATTGATGTTTCCCTTTGTAATTCGCATGTCACTTTTATTGTAAGACTTTACACTTATCCATGTATCTTTTACGTTTATCTATGTAACCTTTGCACTTACCCAGGTAACATTAAATGCGGAAACTCTTCAGCTAACCCAGGGGGGGAAAAAGAGTTTATTAGGATGAAGTGCATCCTATGTAGAGACACTTTTTTGGGCATAATCTGAAAAATAGAATTCTTTGCAAGCTCTCTGATTATCTTTTTCTTCAGAATCTCTTATCAATTTATGATTTGATCATTCCATTGTCGTTTCAATTATAAACACGTGCATTTTGCCTTCACCTGATAGTGGAATAATTTACGGATCCTTAGTCTCACTATAAATTCAATTGTTATCCAATTTCAAGGGTAAAACAGTAAGTATGATCATACCTAATCTAGGATCAAGAATGAAAACATCTTGACTTTGTAGTATACCAAATGGTTTCACATTTTAAAAGATCCCATTCTCTTTATCTCCTTTTGGTGACTTGTTAACGAAAAGGACCTACTTCATTGTTTCAAGACAACTCTGTCCAATTGAATTACAGAGTGAAACATAGACAATAGTGATTAAGGCTTCTCATTTTAAAAATCCAAACAATAGTTTTTCTCTTCCTATTTGAAAAGGCTGCAATAATTAGAAACAAAAAGCAGGAACCTTTAGTGAAACATTATGATCGGAATGGTGGTGACTATTCGTGAATGAGTATGAACGTCTAGTTGGGGATTATTTTTATAAGTAGGGTATTTATGTTATTTTAAGGGGTATTTAGGTAATTCAACTTTTTAGATTAAGGGTTCCCACTTTTACAATAATAGTTTCTCGCCGCGTGCGTTGTACGTGAATACTGATTTATGTATTTTTTAAAATAATATCAACTATTATTAAAAAAAAAAAAAAAGTTTGAGCATATAATTACTCATGAAAAAATAAAGTATAAGTTTCTATGAATGATCAATACGAATCATCATATGATAAAATTTTATATCGAGATGATCTCGTCTGAACCTATAAATTAGATGAACAATCAAAGTTTAATTAGATTATGTGTATTTTATTTTTTACCTATTTTGATTTTGAGAGGTACAAACATGTAAAGAAGAGGATAAAACCATCAAAAGAACATACTTTAATTTTTTTCTCCAATTTCAGCATTCTGGTTCGAGTTATCTTTAGCGCAAAGAAAACCTACCATTCTAGAAGAGTTATTAAATAGAAGAGCACGTATAAAAGCCTTTCTTCTGTTTCCTACCCTCTATAAAATGTCATACATTTGGAAGAAATAATAAACTCACATCGAAAATTAAAACAAACGTTGTTAGCTCAAAACAGGATCATGATTTTTTACCTCAACATATGTTATAAATAAACAACTAATACAACAGAGTTAACTTCCTTAAAGTAACTGTCACGAACCCAAATTCCTTCCGTTGGAAGTCGTGACGACGCATAGTCTCTAAACTAGGTAAGCCTATCAACATGCTTGAATAATTGAAATAACAACTTAAAATCTCAAAACTCCAACAACTGCATAAGTAAAATCTGTAATTCAAAATATACAACTCCCAAAAGCTGGTGAAGTATAAGTCACAAGCTCTAATAACGATTCTGAATAATCCTATACATCACTGTCTAAAATAGTGTAATGAAATAAGGAAAAATATGATAGAAGGGGACCTCGAGGCCTGCGGACGGGGGCAGGTGTACCTTGAAGTCTCCAAAGCAACCTCAGATGATTAATACCGGGACTAATGAGAAGTACCTGAATCTGCAGAAAAAGATGTGCAGAAGCGTATATGAGTACACCACAACGGTACCCAGTAAGTGCAAAGCCTAACCTCGGTAGAGTAGTGACGAAGCTAGGTCAAGGCCTTACTGAAGATAATAAGAAACAATGCGAAAGATATAATGATATACTAATAAAGACATTGGAAATGAAGCAATAAGGAAATTTACGGAAATTAACAACACAGAATCAAGACAGTTAATACAACACAGAAGGAAGCAGGGATTAACATGTTAAGAAATCAAACAACCAACGAAACTACAACATATAAAGAAATATCAACAAGGGCCACTACCGAAGTACCTCCTCATAGTCCCAAATCATAAAAATAACTCACAACCTTTCCTTATATCACCCGGGAAGCCTTTACATTTAGTTTTAAAAATTATTTTCTCGAAATAGTATCCAGCATTTTAGCCCACCTTATCACACCGCATGGCTTCTAATAGTTCCCCTACTAGCCACGCGTATCAAACCTACATTATCTCACTGCATGTGTTTTATCACTTAGACCTTATACCACCTCATGCTTATCAATATCACAACGTATCACAATTCGCACTTCAAGTGCCCAAATATCACAACTTACCAGAAAACCAAACAATAACAAAATTTCACAATAAGGAGCACACGGCTCAACCACAATGTACATAAGTCTCAACAATAACAACCGGAGAGTAACTCAATAAAATGATGTCTCACAACTTTCACTTTGCATCAATAGGAACCATGGCATTTGCAACCCAATACCAAATTCAACAACATAATATTCCAAGATTAGCAATTTCATGTGAAAATTCAACAGTTAAATAATGAATACGGAATAAAAGAAAGTAAGTAATTCAACGAAACATGTAGGAAAAATTGCAAATAAGAGATAAGTTAAGTGGGTATGTGAAATTAGACTAATTATGAGGACTACAACACGTTAAAGTAACTCAATTAAGGCATGAAAGAGAACTACATAGCTAAAAATCAAAAATTTCACATTTAGCCCGTGCACGCACTCGTCACCTTGCGTACACGGCTTTCACATATCACAATTATCACAACAATACCAAATCATAAGGGGAGTTTCCCCCACACAAGGTTAGACAAGTCACTTACCTCATACAACGCTAACTCAATCAACTACAAGGCCTTTTTTCTCGATTTTCCAACTCCGAACGGTTCAAATCTATCCAAAAAAAATTTCATACTATAAATATAACTATAGGAAACTAATTTAAACAATGAAATTACGATCTTTGTAAAGAATTGAGAAATCGACCCAAAAAGTCACCCCGAGACTGCGTCTCGGACCCGGCCAAAATTACAAACACCGAACACCCATTCGATATCGATTCCAACCATATAAGAATTATTCAAATTCAACCTCATTTCGCCTTTCAAAACTCAAAAATTGAGCCTAAGGAGTTTCTACTATTTTTTCCTAATTTCAAACTCCAAAACACAAATTAAATGATGAAACTATCAATAGATTCGTGAGAATTAATCAAAAATGAGTAAGAATTCCTTACCTCAGATCCTCTTCTGAAAATCACTCGAAATTTCGCCTCAAATCGAGCTCTCAAAGTTCCAAAATGAATTATGAAATCAAACACTCGAATTTTCCCTTTTCTGCCCAACGATCCTCGCATCTGCAGCCCTTGTGCCACTTTTGCGATGTCGCACCTGCGAAAAAACCATCGCAGGTGCGGATTTCACTTAAGTCCAGGGGTTCCGCTTTTGCGATCCATGGCTCGCACCTCGAGCCCACTTCTGCTAAGAAGGAGACCGCACTTGCGGTCCTGTCCCAAGCCCTCTCCTTAAATTTCGCACCTGCGAACCTAGGCCTGGGCTGGTTCCTTCGTTTCTGTGATGAGCAAGGCGGACCTGTGAGACCACACCTGCGGCCAGACCCTCCGCAGGTGCGAGACACCAGAACATCAGCACTTCAGCAAATCATTAAGTCTAAAAATGATCTGGTTTCCATCCGATTTACACCCGAGGCCCTAGGACCCCGTCCGAATATACCAATAAGTTTCAAAACACATAACAGACCTACTCGAGGCCACAAATCACATCAAACAACACAAATTCTACGAATCACAACCCAAATTCAAGCGTATGAACTATGAGCTTCTGAATTCCGAAACCAACGTCGATTCATACCACAGCAACTACGATTGACACCAAATTTTGCACACAAATCATAAATAATATTATGGACCTATTCCAACTTTCGAAATCGGGATCTGAGCCCGATATGAATAAAGTCAACTCCCGGTCAAACTTTCCAAAAATCTTCCATTTTTCAACTCTTGCCAAATCGTGCTGAAACGACCTACGGACCTCCAAATCAACATCTGGACACGCTCCTAAGATCAAAATCACCATATCGAGCTATTGGAACCGTCAAAACTCCATTCCAGAGTCATCTTCACACAAGTCAAACTACGGTCAACTCCTACAACTTAACATTCCAACTTTGGGATTATGTGTCCCATTTCACTCCGAAACTCATCCGAAACCAAAACCAACCATTCGAGCAAGTTACATAACCACAATATAGCATAGAGAAAGCATAATTTAGGGGATCGGGGCTAAAATACTCAAAACGACCGACCTGGTCGTTATAATAACATAATCAAACCAAAAAAAAAAAAATTTAAGCACCATGTGAAGAGATGTGTTAAAACATAATTAAATAAATGAATGATGTATATATACTTTAGCATACCATAGCTGTTAATGAGAATTTTAATGCCCTAAATTGGTTAAAGAAGTGATCGCTCTTTTGAAGTTGCTACCTTTCTTATTAGTATTACAATTTAATTAGTGATGATTCATAAAGAGATTCCTGAATGAGTTAGTTCAGTGAATTTGATTACACAATTCAAAGAAACTACATGCTTTATGTTCTTTTTTTCTGTTTTATTGAATTTCTTAGCGACACTCGACAGTCACCGATGTTTTAATTGAAATTATCACTCGATGTACTGTTATGGTTACATCTATAAAAGAACAAAAGGCAGCTTTAGATATTCCCTACCTACTTCATTAACTATTTTATTTCCTCTGAATCTTAACATTTAAAAAGAATGGTAAACAGAATATGAGTAATATACACACCGGAGCAGGATCGTTTCAGTTTCATCCAAACACACGATATTTTACATGTACAAAAGTTTGAGATCAAGTCTTAATTTTGATTCAATGCCGAAACTTTAAAGACCGAGAAATCCTCAAGATATTGTGGATTTGAGAATTAAGGCTCTTTCGTGTGGGGTAGTTAAAGGTATAAATCTAATATTTGTATTCAGTACTTTAAGTTTGCCAATTTTTCTAAAGGAACACATTCATCTATCAATGAGTAAGAAACTCCGTTTATCAGTAAGAAACTTTTTCCGAAGGGGAATATCCCTTCATATCAAAGCGAGTAGAAATAAGTAGAAGAGAAAGAGATGGAAATCTGATGTTGTTTTTGTTTTGGAGATGATACAGGTATTTATAATACCTCTAGGAGTCTGTTAGAATTAACAAACTCATCCCTTCACAACAGGCACCTTTTAAAAACCAATAGTCACCTATTTTGGATTTTAAAAATAAAAAACTGTTAAAAATATTTTGGGTGAAATTAAATAAAAAATGTCATTTTATTAATTAATAAAATAATATGTGACTAGAATATTAATTTCGGGCCACTTAATTGAAAGCCCAATTAAGTGCCCCTTTACTATTAATAATATAGTCAAATTCAATTTCCCTCCAAAACATCCTTTATAATATTCAAACTATAAGGACAAAGAAGCCCTTTTAAACACTTCTTCCTTTCTTTTCCAACGAGGGACAAAACATCATCTTCTCAAATATTCCTATCAAACACTAATTAATCCAACAATTCCTCCATGTCAATGAGCAAGGAACTTCTCTAAAGGGGCACATTCCTTCATATGAAAGCTTAGTCCCTGCACATCATTTTTTTCCTTCTAATTTTATCCATAGAGTAGATATATTTTTTAGCTGGCTCAAAAAGAAGGTAGGTTTGTAAAAATGGAATAGTTATGACCAAGTATAAAGCATTGGCTCAGGGGATGTTTGTTTAGGTTTTATTTTTATTTTGCAAGCAAGAAATTTTGGTTATTCTATAACTCACAAATATATGCATTTCAAAATCATGAAATAATAAGACATCGATCATATAATTTATAGCAAATAATTTCACCAAAATAGCAAAAGATATAATAAATAAATAAATAGATGAGGTTAAGAATATAGAATCATATTTTTATTACCAATTTCATTTTGATTCATCAGATGAAATTTTATCTACTTCCACCACCGGGGCAAAGAGTTGATGTGTGAATCTGCCATTTATATGTGATTTCTTTAATGATCGAACCAAATAAATATGACACTATTAGAGATACACTTACAAGCAAACTGGTAAGCATTTATGGTAAAGTCTTTAGGCTTTAATACCCCATTTAATGTTTGAGGTATTCTTGAAATCCTTACGCTCCCGAAGTAGAGGTATGAACCAATCATATTTGCAAGGTTCTAAGCATATGGATTACAGCTTTGATAGTATTTTTTTGTTGTAAGCACCTTGCATTTGGCATGTATTGAGTATATTTTTTAGTAACCACCTTGCACTTGGCATGTATTGAGCCCTGCTAAATTACAACTAAATAATAACCTTTTGCGAGATTAGTTGTTTGCCTGTCTTTCCCCTTCATTAAGAGAACACCTAAAAGCAGCTACAATCACAAGAACATGAGCGTATTAATAGTTAAGAAAAGATGAACACGTGGAGCTAAAGAAAGATTTATAGACCCTAATTTTCCAAGATATGATATTGAAGTGAAGCAACATCCTCTACTGCACCTAAATGCCATCTTTTATTGACATCTGCTGTGTACATGAGATAGTGGAACTAAAAACTTGTGTACCACTTAGCCTAAACATAGAGGGAAATGCAGATGTTTTGATCATGGATTAGTATCGGACATTCAATACGTAGCAATCTCAATACCCCCCTTGTTATTATACAACTCAACTGGTGCATCATATTTGCTGAAAAGCCGGTAAGATGAAAGCAGCGAAAGCCCTGCATAGCAAAGGCTTACTATGAAAGTAACAGATACAGATGCTGTGGCTTTATGGCAAAAACCTCCAAATGAGCCACATGATTCACTCCATGTAACTGCTGTGTCCCCTTTATATGCCAGATACACCACCTCGGTTGACGCAGCTCCGGCAGCCAGTATTATGTATGTCAGTATCTGCAAGCAGAGGCAGGTCAGTTGGTAGGTTCAATTGAACTCATTGCTTTCAATTGGAACAAAAAAAATTAATAATGTTTACATATAATATGATCAATTCATTCTGAACTCACTAGTTTTAAATTTTTTCACTTCTGCAGGTGTTAGCTAACCTTTCAATTAAGTACAACAACAACAAGCCAGTGTAATCCCACAAGTGAGATCTGGGAGGGTAGTTTGTACGCAGACCTTACCCTACCTTACGAAGGTGGAGAGGTTGTTTCCGAAAGACCCTCGACTTTAGATGCAAAATCAGATACAGAATGGTAAAATGCAAAATCGGATACAGAATGCTTTAGCTTTGTGAAAATCAATAGCGTAGAAAAGAACCTGATCAAGAAGGAAGAAAGTCCAGGCTCTCGACATGGTTATGGGACGAGGAACAGCTGCTACTATTGCTGATAGAAGAGAATAACCTGCACAAATGCCATTTGCATGGACCAAGTACCTGCAGCAGATTCAAGATTATAACCTCATCAGCCATGATTACAAATTCCTTACAAAATGCACTAACCATCGAAATGAATAATTGCGTAGAAAAGAATTTAATCTATTCACTAATTTACACGCTCAGGTCAATTATAAAGTAATTACAGCTTATTCTATAACAAACATTAATTGATAGGTCGATAAAAATTGGTAACTACTTAACCTATTTTACACAATTAGTGTATATAACTTAAAAATAGATTAATGAAGAGAAGAGTAAAATAGTTACCTGAAAGTTCCAAGGTCAGAGTAAGAAAGGGAACCAAAGTCATTAGTTTGGGAATTCTTGAGCATAATAACAAGAGCCACAACACAAAGCCCCATGGGTAGCAAACGCAGCACAGTCTCAGCCGTTCGCATGCTACTGCTTCCATTCTCATCTTCAAATTCTTGTGACCCTTTCTGTAGAGGAGTACTTCCGGCCATTTTTTGTCTCGAATCCTCCATCTTTGGAATGAATATTCTACTCTCCTTTAGTTTTTTCTTTCAGTATACAAATGATTATGGTGAGTGATAGGTAGCATCTACTTATTAATAATGGACTTAGCTAAGGAGTTGGGTAGTTGGGAATTAAATGCGATCATCAAAGCTTGCCACACTTTTCCATGCAACAAAAGAAATTGTGATGGATAACTATCCTCCTAGCTATCCTAATTGATCAACTATTTTACTCTCTCTTCATAAGTGCATGTCCATATCCTGACATCTTTGGGAATAGATTCAAGAATCAAGTTTCTGCCGCATGTAAAAGTATGAGCCTTCCAAGAAACGAAGAAATAAGAAGAGGGGCCCAAGTAGATCAATTTTACGAATAGCTATTCGACATTTGGTTCCGGAAAGTACTCGTGTGCCACAATATATTAGAATTAGTACTCCCTATAGTCCACTTAAATAAATTTTTTTCTTTACGTATTAAAAATTTATTTTTTAGTATTAATTAATAATAAAATTAATTATATTAATTTTAATTTGATAATTGAAAATATAAGAAACTATTCTTAGGTTGTTTACTTTAAAGGTAATTTTGAAAAAAAAATTAATTCCTTCTTGATATCTGAAAATTAAATATTATAAACCACAAAAAAAATCAAAAAATCACTTTAAGTTGACGGGAAGGAGTACTATGCAACTATGAATATCACAAAAATTCTAGGAAATAATCTGTTGTGACCACTCATAATTTGAATAGAAGAAAATAATCTTTTCAAAGTTTTTGTGTGTTATTTTTTGATATCTTACGTGTAAAATTAAAGATTTCTTATAAAAAAGACATAAAACTAAAAATAATTTTTAAAGGACTACAAAATCAATTATCCTAAAAAATTGTGCTATTTGTATATCATGCTCTTTTTATAATTTTAAAAGTAAAAAAATAATTTTTTAAATTTATTATGTGTAAAAAATAAATCTTTTATGTGTAAAGTAAATTTCTCGTATATAAAAAAAAAATCATAAAATTAAAAAATAAATTTATAAAAACCAATTTAACCTTACGTAATATTCATAATATCTACGTGACACAACTTAAAGAAATATAAAACTTTAACTTTCACCATGTGGCAAATTATGGGTGAATGTCAAGTAAGATAAGTTGCTAAAGCGACGGTCTACTTGTGTTTTGGAACCAAATTTAATATTTTCCGTGTAATTGAGTTACTTATATATCGTTGGTAAAGGAAAGTTGTTCAGCCAGACATGGACGCAAAGAGACCACAGAGCAAAAGGAGACACTTCCGACCGCGGAGTCAAAATTTTCGTTAAAGAGTATTAAAATATATACAATAAACATATTAAGAAATTAAAGAAAGATAATATATAATATATATATATATATATATATATATATATAATTTATTTTTTGACCTATTTACACAATGTATTTTTTTCGCGAAAGGATATCCCTCCCTATAAGTTCCTATAAAGTGGCTCCACCGCTGAGACACTCTTGCCAATTCCAAACTTCTTGTGCTGCAAAAAAGACTTATAAGAATGCAAATTGTAAGAGGTCAGGAAAGCTGCTTGGGGTTGTTCCTCTTTTGGAATGGTCTAATCATTCACTGAAAAGGTTTTGTGTAGCAATTACTTATAGAGAACGTCAAAATTAATGTATCAAGTCGCTTTTATGAACGTTGTGTGGTCCCCGTTTTTCATAATGCCCACGAATTAATTTGCCTGTAGCCATTGTGCCACTTTGAATCAAGAATAATAATGTAATAGATGCAATATGAAGTTCAAAGTTTTTCTTTTTTCAAAATGAATTAATTAAATGATTTATTTAATTACAAAGGAGTCATTTCAATGGAAGACGAGCTCAATTAGTACAATACTCCACTTGAGAAGACCATCCACCGATGTACATATGAATTATGATCGAGCTCCAAACTGGATTTGGTCAAGTAAAAGTCGTTTGCCTAGTGTTTCTTTTACACGCCAATGGAGAATATTCGTCTCATTAGTCCTTCGATAGACCAAACTTTGTACTATTAATGTAATTGGACTGCTGATTTTATGTCCGAAATTAACTTATCTGTCATAATGTAATACTCCAAATGTCGTCGGTCACAATATTAGAAAAGTATGTTTGGACCTTAATCATCACTGGGAACAACTGAATTTACTATTAAGGGTGTACTTAATTCTATTTGAGTTGGTTTTTTATTTAGAAAAGAATCGAATTAACTCGATCGATTTATCAAATGATAATCTTTACCAAACTAACATAAACCAGTTTGAGTCGGCTTTTACCTTAAATACTCACAATGGCAGGCTTTAAATACTCACGACATAAATCTCAACCCTAGAGAGCTGGGATCCATCTCAACTTTTATTTAGTCATTTTCCTTCAGAGTGTAAGGTTAAAGACAAAACGTTGATAGGAGTATTACTTTAATATTTTATTCAAAGTAATGACTTTTTGGACAACGGAAAGCAAAAAGGGAAAAATATTACTGTACTAGGTATTTTCTTTATATCCACAACTAAAAACTTTGGCTTGTCAAAGTAACAAGCAATTATGTTCTAACAAAATAATTTTCTTACATATTCTGGGACTAAGAGCATCTGAGATTTTTCAATTCTGGGACTAAGAGCATATAATATCCCTTATCCAAGTAATGACGCCACATGTGCTCTTTTCATTTGGCAAAAAATCTCAACTCTTGCTTTGTAATCCCATTACCCAAAAAAAAAAAACTCTTTGCTTTGCCCATTCTTTCCCATTTTGTTGGTCAAGCTTTTGTAGGCTAGCTATGTCACTTCAACAAATGAGTACAAAATTATAGTATCATTTAAGGGAAAATTAGACTGTTAATTGGGAATTCTGTGTTGGTTCAAAAGAAATTTTACAGTTTACGATCCTAACCCTTAACTTAGAGGAAGAATTAAGCGTTGCACAAAAAATTCTAGAACACGTTAGCAACCAATCCACATCAATGAGTTCATTTAATTTGTTGGTTATTTTAGTCTTCTTTCTTTTACCTTGGAAGTTGAAGGTAAGAATATCAAACTGGTTGCCGCTTTTTGTGTTCTTTTTTCACCTTATGCAAGAACATCTTTATGTTATATAATTCTAAAGTATTCCAAATCTACTAAATTTTTGCTTGATTTGTTTGTTAGAGTCGGTCCAACAGTGTCCACGTGTTCACTTTTTCCACTAGTATGTCCACTTATCCAACAATGAGTATCACATTAACTACAATAATATATATGTCCTTCACACAAAGCAAAATTTACCATTTAGATAAAGGTTGAATAATTTAGACCTTTTCGAACCCTAGTTTTAGAGTTTTAATTTCCCAACCAACTTGACGGAGAAAAATAAAATAACCAAAAAAGTAGTAAAGAAGAAGAGGATAAACTTTCTGCAACTACAACTTCTTAATTGTTTGTGAAAACGATATTTAATTTGGTCTGAATAAAACGCAAGAGATTAATACCATAATGAACTTTATTCTTTCAGGTTACTAATTGTGTAAATGCAAATGTTAATTTGAAATCTTTCAGATTTAACAAGATTTCTACCTTATTATTGAGAAAGTAAAAGGTTCTCTTTCACTCCATAGATTACTCCATAGATTACAATAAAAGATCATTTCTTTATAAGTTATTTTCGGTTCCCTGTTCAATTTGTCCCTATTACAACCAGACCAAATTGTATCAAACTATTGTTCTTCTGTTACTTCACACAAAGCTGACACTGGGCTCCTTAAGAAAACAAGATATATACTTGAGGATTTTGTCTAGTGACTATTTTACAGGGCTGCTTATTATAGGTGTTAGTACTTCTTTTCCCCGTTAGTGCCGATTTTGCACTTTCCCTTTCATTTTCTTCGAAGGTCCAGATCGTTTGGTTGTCGTTTTGGAGCGGTTAATCCCAATATAAATTCCTTCATAAGATAATATAGCATTCCGTTGGTACATAAGAAAAGCCTGCATAACAAATGCAATATTTGATTGGCGATATTAAATATTACCCCTGTTAAGTTACACGAGAATTTATATATATTATTGTGTGTGAGATAAAATGCTGAATAGAATACGGCTGTTACTAATGCAAAAGTTAAACTATTTAAACACAAATTGTTTTTGTTTAAAATAAGTAATTGATGAACAATAATTCTTTCATTATTAATTATCACATTACAATCAATTCGTTATTAATCATCGCATAAATAAGTGTTGTATTAAGTGAACCAAATGACGAAGCACAACAATTGAACAATTAAAGATATTTTTGTCCTAAAAAATTAAAATTCAAAATACACTGGCTAATTCTTAAAATAGCGGCCTTTAGAGAGGCTACGGGGTCATTTCTACGGAGCGAAGGTAGAGCCGTAGAGACCCATATATGAGAAAAATAGAAGAGACCCTGGGCTTTGGTAAAAAAAGCCCATTACATTCCCAAATCACGGTAGAGAGTTAAAAAAGAAATTTCCCCTTTTGTCCTCAATGTACAGGAGCGGTAGATCTACTGAATTATCAAGGCTGATGGTACAGCAAGATCTAAAACCTGATTGAAACTCACGCGATAACAGGTCCACCTATATAACACGCGCAAACGGTTTTTATTGCAAACTCCAGTGCCCTCTGGATTACACTTCACGACTCTTTTGCCTTTTCCCCCTTTTCTTCAACCCCCCCTTGCCAATTTGCAAAATCCCCCTTCGATTTCACCGTTATTTCTCACTTTCCAGATCGCTCACGCACTCCGCCGGTAACCATTTAATTGATTATTATTGCTTTCTTGTTCTATTTATAGATCTACTTCAATTAATGCTCTTCAGTTACGCGTTGTTCAGTTTTTTCTATTAATAGTAGGAAAACGTTATTTAGTATACAGAGAATGGGATCTAGATTTTAAGTTAGTAGCTGCAGAGGCTACTGGACTCACTATTCCTTCTTTTTGTTTTGTTGTTAAAATGAGTTAGGATATAGCATAAATATATACGTAGTTCTTAATTAAAATTATGTATCATAATTCGAGTGAAGACAGCTCTGCATGTGTGTGCGTGCATTCTATGCAAAGAGGTGGATCTGCTCATGTTAACATTAGATTTGCGTTCTTGTTAGTTGAGTTATTTCATTTGTGTAGTTAGATTTGAATGAATGGTTGTTTGTTTATTCGCTTTAAATCATGAAATTCAATATGTATAGTAGTATGTTTGAGTTGCTGTTAAGCTGTTCAGTAATACGATCTATGTGATATGAAGTTGTTTCTTGCTCTATTAATAGTCAGAAAAGTTTATCCAATATGTAGAGGTGGATTGAGAAAAGTGAGGCTTGCTCAGTTGGTAAAAGCACCTCCACCCACGACCCTTAGGTCCTGGGTTCGAGCCACGCTGGAGGGAAGTACGCTGGAGGGAAGTGTGAAAACACTATAGATCCTCCTAATTAGGGAGGGGTTAAAAAAAAATGAAATATGTAGAGGTGGATTTAGGATTTTAGTTTAGTAGGTGTGGTATTATTTTGGCACTAACTATTTCTTTGTGATAATGAGTGCAGAAAAATATACTTGAGTCAAGGTGTAATTGTTGTTTATACATAAATGATTTGAGAATTTGTACACTTTCACTTGCTGTAGGTGGATCTACCTAGTATGACCATTTGGTGGGTGTCCTACTACTAGTGTTAGTTGGATTTGGGTTAGCTTGATTTGAGTTACTTCTGGATTTCATTTTCTTCTGCTTCTCTAGCATCTAAATCTTATGTGTGATTAGTTGCATAGTGAGTGTTTAACTTACTGCCAAATTCAATATGTATGATAATATGTGTGAGTTTCTGTTAAGCTGCGATCAATGTGGATATGTAGTTGTTTCATGATCAATCATAAGGAAGATCACTAACACTGATCCTTATTGCAGAGTTCCTGGAGTAATCTACTGAGATCTTGTATTTGTTGTGGTTAGATTGAACTAGTTTTCAGGCGATCGGTGTTTTTGTTGAGCAATGGCTTCCCCGTTGATTTCAACGAGGAGATATTGGGCTGTTTTCCTTTATGTGATTCTTGTTTCTCATGCCTGTAATGGGTTTTATCTTCCTGGAAGCTACATGCATACATATTCAACAGGTGAAGAAATCATTGTCAAAGTGAACTCTTTGACTTCGATTGAAACTGAACTTCCATTCAGCTACTATAGTCTTCCGTACTGCAAGCCCCCAGGTGGAGTCAAGAAAAGTGCTGAGAATCTGGGAGAGTTGCTCATGGGTGATCAGATTGACAACTCTCCCTATAGATTTAAGATGAATGTCAATGAATCCATTTACCTTTGTACTACCCCACACTTAAATGAGCACGAGGTAAAGCTGTTGAAGCAGAGGACCCGTGATCTGTACCAGGTTAACATGATTCTGGATAATTTGCCTGTTTTGAGGTATGCCAACCAAAATGGGCTCAAAATTCAGTGGACAGGGTTTCCAGTAGGCTACTCACCACAAAACAGTAACGAAGATTACATAATCAACCACCTTAAGTTCAGGGTTTTGATTCACGAGTATGAGGGTGCTGGAATTCAGATAATTGGTACTGGTGAAGAAGGTATGGGTGTCATTTCAGAGACTGACAAGAGTAAAGCATCTGGTTTTGAGATTGTTGGGTTTGAGGTGGTTCCATGCAGTGTCAAGTATGAGCCAGAAAAGATGACAAAACTCCATATGTACGACAATTCTTCGTCAATAAGTTGTCCTCTGGAGCTTGAGAAATCTCAAATAATAAGAGAGCAAGAAAGAGTGTCTTTCACATATGAGGTTGAATTTGTGAAAAGTGATATTAGATGGCCATCTCGATGGGATGCTTATCTGAAGATGGAAGGTGCTCGGGTCCATTGGTTCTCAATTCTCAACTCCTTGATGGTAATATTTTTCTTGGCTGGTATCGTTTTTGTCATCTTTTTGAGAACAGTTAGAAGGGATTTGACCAAGTATGAGGAATTGGACAAAGAGGCTCAGGCACAGATGAACGAGGAGCTTTCTGGTTGGAAGCTTGTGGTTGGTGATGTTTTTAGAGAGCCAAATCACTCGACTTTACTGTGTGTTATGATTGGAGATGGGGTTCAGATTACTGGAATGGCAGTTGTCACTATTGTTTTTGCTGCATTTGGTTTCATGTCACCAGCTTCACGAGGCATGCTGCTGACAGGTATGATATTGCTTTATCTCTTCCTGGGGATTGCTGCTGGTTATGTTAGTGTGCGTGCTTGGAGAACAATAAAAGGTACTTCCGAAGGCTGGAGATCGGTTTCTTGGTCAACTGCATGCTTCTTTCCTGGGATTGTCTTTGTCATCCTCACTGTGCTGAATTTCATTCTTTGGGGAAGCAAGAGCACTGGGGCACTCCCCATCTCATTATTTTTCACTCTGTTAGCACTCTGGTTCTGTATTTCAGTGCCTCTCACCCTCTTGGGAGGATACCTCGGTACACGAGCTGAGCCTATTTCATATCCTGTGCGGACTAACCAGATACCTAGGGAGATCCCTGCGCGCAAGTATCCCTCTTGGCTTCTTGTTCTTGGTGCTGGAACTCTGCCGTTTGGAACCCTCTTTATTGAACTCTTCTTCATCCTCTCTAGTATTTGGCTTGGACGGTTCTACTATGTTTTTGGCTTTCTGCTAATTGTCCTCCTCCTGTTGGTTACTGTTTGTGCTGAAGTTTCAGTTGTGCTCACTTATATGCATCTTTGTGTGGAGGACTGGATGTGGTGGTGGAAAGCATTTTATGCATCAGGCTCTGTTGCTCTCTATGTGTTCCTTTACTCCATCAATTACTTGGTTTTTGACCTCCAGAGCTTGAGTGGCCCAGTATCAGCTATACTTTACCTTGGTTACTCTTTGATAATGGCAGTTGCAATTATGCTGTCAACTGGCACTATTGGCTTCCTCACATCATTTTACTTTGTGCATTATCTGTTCTCATCAGTGAAGATTGACTGATCAGGTGCACAGGGTAATTACTGTTGTTGGATGGCTAGTCCTGCGATAAAGAGCATCTAAATTGCAGCCAGGACCTTTGTACTTCCTATTTTACTGTCATATTCTGAGGCTAGATATTTTGTTAGTTCAAAGTTGTGATTTAGCTTTTTCATCCTTCATTGTGTTTTAATCACATTTTCCCATATTTCTTGTATCTTGACAACCTCTACTTTCAATGGAGAAATTACCCGAGAACTGATTTTAGCTGATTATCTTTGTAATTGAAACGAGGATAGGTTTAAGGTGATTTTGTCCCATTTCACTTTTGGAGCGAATACTCTGGTTATATTTGGGTGCATATTAAAGTCCCGTGCATAGATTTGGTTGTCGCTATATCGTATCATGTGTTGGTTACTTCATGATAGTTTATTTTCTCAATTGCACTCTTTCTGAGCTCCATTGATATTCAAAGTGATTTCTAGCTTGTGTTCTGACATTGCTTGAGTTGTAATTATTGGAAATATAGAGAACCAGCGGGGAAATACCCGTCCATTGATAACACTTTGCTTGACGCTTGGTACTGAACCGTGTCTCGTATAAGAGGTCTTCAGGATGCAGAATGTGTGTTTCTTATGATGCTCTTATTCAGTCTTCATTTATACTGCTTCCCATGGTTGCAATTTTATTAGTCCGTTTTGCAACTACTTCATAACTAGTGTGCAGTACTTTTCACGTTTTTTTCTTTGAAATGATGTTGTTTGGGTTAGCTTGTGGTCGGCTTTTCTAATTATAATTACTAGATACCTGCTAAATCCCGTCATAGGTATATCGGAGAACTCTTTTTGCCAAGGGTCTCTCATAGTTATTTATTACTCCAGACTCTCCGTTGCGACTTCTTTTTACATTTTTAAATTTGATCTTTTTCTTGCCAGCTACAGCACTCGGAAAGGCAAATATAGAGCAGAAGGCGAAAACTAACCGTTGGGTAAGTCAGAACCACATAGCGAAAGTCTACCTATGAAGGTCACTGAAAAGAGAATATCAAAAAGCTAGGAGCATTTGATGTGGGAGTCAACCTGAGAGGAGGTATTAAACCCTTAATTTTAGATTTATACAACCCAAAGACGCACAGAATGAAAGTCAATATAATGTAGTAGCAGTTTCTGTCGACCAGCCGCTCTTAATTAACATTTTGCTTCAGGGACTTGACGTATGTAGTCAGTAGTCACAAGTCAACATATACATGTCCATAAGTATCATTGGATTTGTAAGTTTTGACCCATATGCTCTGTTATTCCTACCACCACCTAGCCTGCTAGTAGGAAAATTCCTTTTATGATCTATATAGACTCGGAAAGGTCAAAAATCTTCTACAATATCCGCGGAGATTCCGAAGGAAACAAATGGTAACCATTGATCATTTTGATCTTAGGCACACTATCTTAGTGTTAGTAAACCTTCTGAAATCTGGAATCGGAGCTCCCTGGCAATGGGATCCGTTCAAAGTTGTAGCAGTTTCTCACCAGTTTGCTTTAATGGAAGCTAGCATTCTTCTCTTCATGTTCATCATCTTCTCTGTCACCTCCGTAAAAATTTGTGCCAGAAGCGAGCAGTGGCAAATATGTATAAGAGTTGGAAATTTCTCCAGAACTCTTACTCTGTCATTGCTGGTCTGTCTGGTAGTACCACAATGTGTATTTTGGTATGCTTATCCCATGATACTATTGATTTCCATGAATTATACTTGGCTTGCCAAGACTTCCAATAGGTTCCTGGATTGGCTAGAACGAATGTCTCCCTCAATGCCTGTTTTCAATATTTTCCTTGTAACAACTAGTCTGATTCATGAAGATCAGCAACCCGGTTCAGGGCATGAAACAGTTTAACAGATGGACATAGGATCTATTTCTACATTTTCTCAAATCCAATTATGAGTTTCTCACTTGCCCCACACTTTTTTCTGGTGAACACTTTGATCAAGATTTATTGCTATGTTCCCTCATAGAACAAAGGTGGCACCAATAGGTTAGCGTAGCAAATTCTCACAGTACATGACCATAAATTTTTGTTACTTCGTCTCACTATCGATGTAACAAATAATATTGCAAACATGAATGACGAACTGATATTACACTGTCAGGGAGGGAGCGGCATTTCTGGATTCAAACCAAGGAATTAATTGGAAAGCTAGTATTTTTGAGTGGTTATTATTACCTCACCTCGACAATCTCTATTTTTGAGTGGTTATTATATTTGAAAAGAAATGAAAGTTGATAAAATAACCTTGTCCATTTGCAACTATTGTAAGATTAAAGAAAAAGATCTAATTAAGTAACGAGATAAAAGCAAATTACAATGTTCTCTTTCCGCAATAATTTGAAGCTCAAAGCATGTATCAAGAAAATGAAACAAACTAAAGGAACCACTCCGCTCTTTGATTAGGTGATTTTTCACAGAAGAAGAGCATGAGGGTGTTGTAGGGACGGACGATCAAAAAGGAAGACGGAAAGAATTAAACTAAAGGGATCATCACAAGTTGCACAAGCTGATAGAGACCACTAAGCAACTTCAACCTTAGGTAATTTGACTTTAAACCAATATTAAACTAATCAAGAACGCTATTTAGTGAATAATATTAAATAATTAAGAAAGGTTTTTTTATTATGAGGTATGATTCAACATTCCTTTTTCGTTTTTTATTATCACGGAGTATGATTTACAATCGGGATCTTAACACAAATAGCCGGTTGGATTTTCTATTTATTTTTTCTAATCTATATACATAGATTATACATGGTTTTACACGTATTATATATATATATATATATATATATATATATATATATATATATGCCTATTTTAGTTTAAGCAGTTATGCGATCGGCTATTTAGGTTAATTCTTCTTTAAAATTCCCTTTTATAAGCAGCGAAATTAACACTAATTTCATTTTTCAACGAGTATTTTCCTTTTGTTGATCACTAATTGAAATTCTAGAATAATTTATTATAACATTCATATTTTAATATTTAATTTTACTCAATCATAAACTGATAAAAAATATATACAAAACAAATATCATATGTATATATTTATTAGTTTCGCCTAAAAAGCATTTCGGGTAGTTCAACATTATATACAAAACAAATGGCATATGTATTATGCGTAAACTCCTCTAATTTTTAATTAAACTAGTCTTAGGGTACGTGCTTTGCACGTGTACCAATATCAATGAATATTATTTTAAAAATACATAAATATTATTAAATAGTATTATTGGTTATATAGAGTAATTTTTTTTTTTAAAAGTAAAACTTCCTGCAAATAACAAATGTGGATGTCATTTAGCAAGATCAATAAAGTAAGAAATCCAACGTACAAAATTGCTCAGAGGACTTACTGTGATTTATAAGGACTTTTGTGAGAATATCTTATAAAATTATTGTTATTTCTATGACATAACAAAAAATAAAATAAAAAATTGATAAAAATATATTTATCAAAAAAATTCGTTAAGTAAAAAAATTTGATGAATTTAATCTTTTCGTGTTTCTCGGAAAGAAGAGGTTGGCGTTGTACTCATTGCAAAAAAAAAAAAAAAAAAAAA